>PVJA010022701.1:0-33921 GCA_004027025.1 Myocastor coypus | reverse complement strand
CTCTTCTCTTGTCTTTTCTCTCTTCTTTTCTCTTCCCTCTCCTTTACTTTTGTCTTTTCAGTCCTGGGTGTAGAACTCAGGGAGCACTGAGCTATACCTTCAATCCTTTTAAATTGATTTTTGAGACAGGATCTCACTAAGTTGCCTAGGCTGGTCTTGAACTCTCTGTCTTCCTTTCTCAGCCTCCTGCATAGCTGGGGATGCAGATATGCGCTGCCACTGCCAGCTTGATGTTATCTCTCGCCAAGCACCATTTGTGTTCAATTTTCCACCCATCCTTCTCTGCTTTCCTTCCTTCAACCCAGTTCTGGAATCCTTCTCATTACTCCCCTCTCTTTACTGTGAGCTTTCTTCTTTTGAGATCAGAATGAAAGGTTGAGACCATTTTTTAGTCAGTCAGTCAGGCAGGCAGGCAGGCAGGCAGGCAGGCAGGCAGTCGTCAGACAGTTGGGCAGGCAGTCAATAACTTTTCACTGGGCTGCAACTGTTCCTTGGTCCATTTGTGCAGCTGCTTGTCAAGATATCTGTCGAGCTGTAGCAGTGCCTTGTGTCCTGCCAGTAGGTAACTGAGAGGGAAATGAGAAGATTTAAAGACAATCCCTGCTCTCCAGGCCCTGACCGTCTAAGAGATGAGGTGGACAGAAGCCAACAAGCTCTGTGCTCTGCTGGCTCCTGGTTCCCACCCTGACCTACTGGCCCACTTTGGAGCTGTGGAGATCAATCTTGGGCCAGCCTCCCCGTCACTTGGCCCCCTGCCTCTCACTCATGGGCCTCTTGCCCTGCCTGCTGTAGCCACGTTGTCCACGGGGCCTCTGCAGAAGCTCCAGGTCCCTCTCCTTGCTGCCTCCCTGACCTGCTCCTTTTCTCTGTTCAGTGGCCGAGCTCCTTCCTGTCCTGGCTTCTCATGGAGGAGAGATCCTGGAGGGCTTCTGGTTCTTCCACCCAGGGCCAAAGCCTCGCCCCGGCCTCCCCACACGTTGCCCTGCCGCAGTGGCTGCCACTGCTCTCTGCGCTTCAGGTGCCTCCTATCCTGGTTCACCTCAGAGCTCGGGATAATCCCAATTCATCTTTTCAGCCTCAGCCTTTCCGATATGAGCATTATACCCATTACCTACTTTTTTAGGATTTTCTTCTTGATAATAAATACATGTTTCCAAAACCTCAACTTCTGCAAATTCAAATATGGCCTCTCGCAGTCCTGAAGAGCTATATCTAGGCAGACTCTAACTTTCCTACACGCGCTTTAAAACGTGCCATGTCCACAGAATGAACTCCTACAAAGAAGGCTGCCCAGCGATTGAGGTCAGCTGAGCTCATGAAGGTTGTGAGTGCTCATTATACCCCTGCGCTCTAAGTCTGCACTAACTACTATTTATATACTCTCAGGTCTTCTTGAACTGATAGCCAATGAAACTATCAATTCTTCTTAACGTGGATGAATCGGAGAGCTCTATGTTAGGTCACAGCAAGCCATGAGGAGGACTAGTAGTCCAGTTCACTAAATATACAGGACAGGAAGTCACAGTTTAGAAAGGGCAAAGCTCACAGTTTGTGTAGACTGGGGCCGAGTGGGGACTCCTAACTCCAGATGTCACACCGGTTCTTCCCACTGGGTCACATTGCCTCCTGGTTGGTGGCTATTTCAAAGAGGAAGTGGGATATAACTTCTACTTTCAGGCTAGTTTTTCTTGTACAAAATTTTGTGGGGTTGGATTTTTGTTTGTTCAGTTTGTTTTGTTTTACTGTGCTGAAGGTAGAAATGAAGGCCCTTACCCTGAGTTACATGCTGACCACCCCCCCTTTTAAGTGTTTTGTTTTTTTTCAAAACAGCGTCACACTGAGTAGCTAAATTGCCCAGGCTGGGCTCAAACTTGGGACTTTTATGCCTCAGCCTTCCAGAGTGTTGTGGCTAGAGGCCTGCACCATTGTGCCCAGCTTTTGTGCTTCTGTTTATTTGTTTGTTTTGCTCAGTAGTGCTAGGCATGGAGCCCAGGGCCTGGCGCCTCCTCCAAAGGCTCTGTCACTAAGCTAACTCCCCACCCTACTGGCTGCTGGGCGTTTGAACCCAGCGTGGAACCTGAGTTTAGCTTTGTGGAGCTTCCTCCTACCTCTGCACTCACCCTGTCCAGAGTATTTTTGGCCTTAACTTCACCAGGCATCTTGCGCCAGGCTCATGTCCTCCAGTTCCGGTGGATCTTTGTTCTGTGCCCATGCCAGCTTGTTCCAGCACAAGTCCAGTGGGCGGACATCCACAGCAGCCAGAGTGGGGCGCTTCCACCCCCACTGACCCACCAGTCCTGCTCCTGCTGCCTCCTGCCCTGCATAGTAGAAGTCCCACGTCCACTTCAGATGCTACCATCAGAATGCAATGTATATGACAAACCAAACGGGAGCTTGTTCTGGACAAGCTAGGAGGGAGAGGGTTAGGGTTGACAGTGGGTGCTGAGGAAGCTTTCCTCCAGGGCAAAGAGCTGCAGGGAGGGAAGCGGCCCTTATCTGGGAGCTGCTTCTGGGAAACAGCCTTTCCCAAGAATCTGTATGTTACAGCGGGAAATAACCCAGGACCAGACGCACTCCACCCCAGCCCCTAGCACCACCTGGGATCACTCTGCTTCTCCCCTCAACGGTGTTCTCACTCATAATGGGAGCAGCTGGAAACTCCTAGGCAGGGAGCAGGCGCTGCAGGCCCACAGATAGGCCACTGGCTTCGTTGGCATCTGCCTCTCATCCGTCGCCAGTGGCCTGCCTCATGGGCAGCATCCCTGTGTCGAAGAAGAGAAGAACTGATGTCGGAGGAGTTAATTTGCTGAGGATTATCCAGCTGGTAAGTGGCGGAGTTTCTTTACCCCCTGCCCTTCCTTGTTGAATTATTGTAAAACCCAAATAATTCAGTAATGAATGTGACGCTGCTTTGAAAAGTATAAAGCACTCTGCAAATATAAGGAAAAATGACTGAAAAGCCGGCAGGCATTCCTCACTCGCTCCCTCTCCTTCTCCTTCTCCTTTCCTGTCCCCTCGCTGAAGTGCACGCAGCCGCCGCCTTTGGTCCAGACCTATCAAAGAAATGTCATAAAACCATTTTTCAAAATGTCAAATGCCTGTGTCCTTTAGCCCCAAGTAATTAAGCTCTTTTATTTCCTCCGAGCCACAATGCACAGCCCTGGGTGACTCCAGAAGTGCCCTTTCTCCTCCACCCTGAACTAATGGAAATCAAGGCTGAAGGCTGTGCTTGCCAGGGAGCCCACGAGAGCCCTTTGGTGTCACCAAGGCCTGGCCTGACTTTGGCGGGGTTCCAGGCATGACCTTGGTGTGCTAAATAACAACAGGGTCTTCTTGCTTGTCCAGGAGCCAAGTACTCAGAATGGCGCGGTCTGCTTCCAGCCGAGGGCCGGCATCGCGGGGCCTAAGGCAGGTGGGTGCCAGAGGGCACTACGTGTGGTCCACATCTCCAGGTCACCTGTCCTGCCACCTCCTCCCACCCCACGTATCTCCAGAATCATCACAGTAGAACACGTAGAGAACCCTCTCTAGCGGGCACGGGTCATTTCCGGGCGTTTACACAGAAATAGAACCTCGCGCATGCGTCCTTACTTCTCCACAGCAACCATACTTGGCCTATTTTTCCTTGTAAAGAAATCCAGACTTACACACTGGGTGACTCAATTGGCAAAGGGCAGAGTGGGATGAGAGCCCCGGAGGTGATGTTGCTAGAACGCCACGCGGGCTTTCTCGTAGCATCCCTCTCCCCTGACACTTGTTTTTACATGAACAATCCAGGAAGTTTAGATGACGACAAGCACGGTGTGAGGGAGCAGTGGCGTCTTGGCGTGGTGAATGTAGCGGTCTGCAATCTGGTTCTGTTCTGGTTTTGTGTCACACAATGAGTTCCATCCTTAGAATCACCTGGAACAACATGTGTTGAAAGGATCTAGACAAAATCTAAGATGCTATCTCTCTTTCTGGTATTCCTGACATAGGTGCTCAGGCCCTGAATTGTTTGTTTCTTATGTTCAAGCTTCCTGTATGACCACGATCACAGGCCAGCTTGGAAGCTTTCACCTCAGGCAAGCTTGCTCTTTTGTCCCTTTCCAAATTACAGCCTCTATTCCTGCGTCTGGGACTCTGCCCTGTTTCCTGGGACTACTCAGTCCGGCCTTCCTCCTCTTCCACCCATTATTCCTTTAGAGGATGGAGCTCATGTTCTGTGACCTCCACAAGGGTCTTGACCACCACAGCTAACAGGAAAATATGGCACCTACATTGCTGGGATGTGAGCTCGGAGTATGTAAAACCCAAAGTAACAGTTTTGCCTTCCCTAGAAATGGATTTCTGTGTTCACCAACAGTGCAGGAATACTCGGTCAAGTGATGGTTAGGGGGCTTCAGGGACCCAGGCCCCTGCTACCCCCACAGGGCAGCGCCTTTGTTTATGTGGTCCAACGCAGCTGATCTGCAGGCCCCCTGAGGTAGATTGCCAGAAAGTAGGCAACTTGTAATGCCCAGCTGAGCTGGATCAGCGCGGTGCTGGGTATGGGAGGCCCACCTGAGGATTGTCGCCAACAACATAAGAAGGAGAACTGGGGAGGAAGAGGTGGTGCTGTTGGTTCTTTGAGGCTGTTGGTTCTCCTGGAGGAGCTTGTTATGCTGGCTTTGCTGATAGGAATTCGGCTGTTCTCATTGTTGGAGGAGCTTGGAACCTTATTGCCGCTGAGGATGGCTGTGGTAACTTTCAGGGGAGCTCTGGTTCTTACTTTGAGCATTGCTTCTTAGCTCTGGAGGGAAAGACGGTGTATCATTCAGTCTCCTGGTGAAGCTGGTCACACTGGCTTTCTTGACACCATGGACCTGCCTTGTTCTCATCATCAGAGGAACTTGGGTCCTAGTTGTCACTAAGGATGGCTGTGGTCCTTTCTTGGGGGTTTAGGGGTCCTTACCTTGAGCATCACTTCTTGACTCCAGTTCAGATCCTTCAGCCTGTTGGTGTAGACTTTCTAGCTGCCCTCCCGGTGTAGATCTGTGAAACAGACTTGCGTGAGACATTGTCTTGGGCTCCAGGCCTCCAGCTGGACTCACAGAGGATGTTGCCATGGAGTCAGGCCCTTGGCTCATAGATTCTTTGGGCCTTTAGTGCCTGGACAGATTTCCTGCACTTGGTGTAGGTGACTGGGTGACTATTGAAAAATAATCCTATAAATTATGTCCAATATTGTTTCCATTAGAAACGCAGGCTGCACCCCTCCCCTTCCAGGTGGGGAGGAAGGGAAGATGGACGTGGGACAGAAATGACCAGAGATCCCACAGAACAATTCCAATCTCTCCTCTGTCTAGACCTTTATCACAAAGGTTAGGAGAACCGATTTCTTTCTTCCCAGAATAAAGTCTGTTAATTGCACTAGTGGAAGGAGAGGATGGTTATTGGGAAACAACCTAGCAGGTTTGACTTCTCCCTTGGTTTGTGACTTTTCTGTCCTTCTGTCTTTTGCGACTTGTGTCCGTGTTCCTAACCAGACATGCCTGAGCCTCTTTCTTTGCCTGTCTGTGAGCCTCTTTGGTGTCTACCATCTGGGAGACACCAAATGAGGACCACCGGTTGCAAAGAGACACCAGAGTGACAGACAAAGCTCTGGAGTGTACCCGAGTTTTATGTCATTCCTTGTTTGCTACAACTTAGGGAGAGTTTCTTAACCTCTCTGGGTTTCATTCACAGAAACATAAAAGGTTAGTTGGAAGGCATCGGAGATACTCTGTAGTCCAGTGCTCTCACTTTGTAGATGAATCTGGTAACCAGATTCATCTTTATTTCATTCATTCATTTTATGTATTTGGTACAGGGTCTCACTGCACAGCTCGGACTCATGGTGATCCTCCTGATTTCAGCCTCCCAGCACTGGGATTACCGGCATGTGTGTGCCACCATGCCCAGTCTAAGCTTTGCACTACAGCCCAGGCCTCCTGGCATCCAAGCTGGGCATGGCAGTATGGCATTGCCCCATATCCCAAAATGGATTTAAGAGACAAGGTGATCTTAAAGTCTCTTTCTAACCCAGAAACTGGGACACATTCACAGTCTTTCCACCTCTCAAAAAAAAAAAAAAAAATACAGAACTGGAATAATTTCTAAGCCTCGGACAACCATTGTATCTGCTAGGCCAGAGCTTTGGGTTGCAGCATCAACCAGGAAGCAAAATTAGGTAAAGGTGAAGGAAAGAGACTGAGGGTCCTACTGATGGGACACGAGCAGAAATAGTCCCTGGGAGTTCTGCCACCATTCTAGGTGCTATGGTGCCCTCAGCCACTTAGAATCCAGGTCTCACACAGTCAAATCGCCATGAAGATGGGCGTGGGCAGTGGTCAATAGAGGAAACGTCGCCAGGCAAACAGGCCAGCCTTGTAATAACAGCTCCCATTTATTGCTCCGCTGCAGTATGTGTCCTATACTGTGATAGGTATTTATTTTATGGGCTTGATCTCATTAAATTCTCACGACAAGCTTCTGGGATTACTGAAGGTCATACAGCTGGTAAGTGGTGATTAATTGCCAGAGGAGTGGTGTGAAGAACATAAATTACACAGCAGTTGGGAAGAAGAAGAACTTGAGAATGGAGCGATCTGGGAAGGCTCTGTGGGGGGAGCAGAGGGAAGCTGCATCTGGGGCCCGCAGTGCTTTGTGGACCATGGGGAGAGGAAAAGACCATGTGGATGGCAGGGCCACTCAAGCTCAAGGACCCTGAGCAGATGCATTTCCAAAGAAAGTACAGGTGTAAAGCTAAGGGCAAAGACAGACCATGGGGCCAGGGAGTGGTGAAGGATAGGACATACCCAATTGTCACTCTTTTCAAAAAAAATTAAAAATTTATTTATTTGATACCAGGTGTCACTATGCAGCTCAGACTCATAGTGATCCTACAGTCTCAGCCTCCCCAGTGCTGGGATTACAGGTGTGTGTCACCACATCCAATTTCAGGGTCAGTAGGATGCAGCCAGGATTCCAGGGCCAGCACAGGATTGAACCTGGGTCCTTGTGCTTGCCAGGCAGGTGCTTAGACCTCTGAGCTATCTCCTCAGCCCCCAACTGTCACTCTTTAGAGATTTGTCAGTGGACATGTCAGGCCTCACACATGGCCTTCTGCCAATGTCTTAGTTACTTTTCTCTTGTTGCTGGGACGAACACCCGACACCCAAAATGAAGGAAGGAAATATTTGTTTAGCTCACAGTTGTTAGAGGTTTCAATCCATATTTGGCTGGCCCAAGGCTGAGTGGAACAGGGCAGAGAGCATCTAGTTCATGGTGGCAGAACAGCAACAATATGGCAACAGAGGCAACCGCCAACCAGGGCGGCAGAGAGCAACAGAGTCTGTTTCTCCTTATGTTACATTCAGGCTCTCTGCCTTAGCCTATCCACCTCAGGCCACACCTATAACCACAGCAATACTCAGACCCATAATCTCATTGGTAGTAAAACACATAATCCCAGTGACTCATGAGTCAGGTCTGAAACTCTAGAGAGGTCCCCTGCCCCATGATTGCATGAGGCTTTGGGGGGACAACTAGACATAAACCATAACAACCAAAGTGACAAGAAATGACTGGAGACCTCTAAAAGCCTCTAAACATCTGGTGGCCTACAGCGATGCATGCAGCTTTTTGTCTAGGAATCTTACTTCTAGGATTTAAAAGAAATTTCAGAGTGAAAAACTGGAAATGACAGAATGTCTAATAATAGGAGATTGCGGAACTCACAATGGCACAAGCACATGACTAAACGTTGGGTGGCTTTTCAGAAGCTACTCTTGAAGAACGTGTAATTATAGCACATAATGTCAAATGGAGAAGCAGCCTGCAAAACTGTAGTACAGATTTAGTTTTAAAAAATATGTCTACATGCCATAAAATCACGTGTGTGGGAGCACACAGAAAAAAAAATAAATAAAAGACACTCAGCTTATTTCCTGTGGCTAATATCACAAGGCAGGAACAGATCATTTATGTTCTGTTTTGTTTTGAGACGGTGTCTCACCAGCTCAGGCTGATTTTGAACTCACGACACAGCTCAGGCTGGGCTCATGCTTTGGCTGATTCTGGCCTCAGCCTTCCAAGGGCTGTGCTGAGAGGCACATATCACCACACCAGCCTGGTCATGTAGGTTTTTTCCTTAGACTATTCAAGATTTACCAAGTTTTGTTCAGTGAGCCCACACTTTTATAGTAACAAAAGTGCTTGTTTTTTCCCTTTTTAAAATGTAAAACCCCTAGGTGCAATAGTGAAGCACTATTTTAAACAGCTCGCTTCATCTTTAAGGACTGTTTGGTACTGCCTCCTCCAGTATACAGACATGAATCTAGTTCAGCTGTCTCCAGTTCCCTAGGGAGTTAGGAAGTTCACAAAAACCTGTTTTTCTGGGTGTTCATTCAAAGCTTCCGGCTGGATGGCTCCCACTGGATCAGAAACTCTAAACTCTCCCGTTAATGTTCTCTGTTGCTAGTTAGATAAATTGTCTTCCTCAAAGCCACAAATCCTAAATGCATGACGCCCTATTTCAAGGGATAGGCACCAAAGCCTCTGTCAAACTCAATAATGTAGGGATTGGTGATTTTCAGAATTTCAGTGGCCTTTCATGGGCATGGGCGAGGCCTTCCCAGGTGCAGGAATGCACCGTGGTAGGAAGAGGTCGCTGTGCTGGGTCAGGGGTTTTCACCTTCCTCCTTCCTGCTGGGCTTGGTGTAGGGCTGTGTTTTTCTTCCTTCCACTAAAATAGCTGGAGTATGGGCTGAGTGTAGGAGACTGCATTAAATAGGACTTGACCAGGACCCCAGCCTGCCTGTGACTGGGCTGCAGCAGGGGCAACATAAAGGTTAATTACTGAGAGAGGTCCCCACGCTCTTTGCCACAGTGCTGCACCCTATCTCCAGGGGACAATGAGGAATCCTCTGTGAATGCCAATCACTGGTGATCAAACCGAGCGCTTCCCGAGCTGGCAGACCTGTGCCTGAGCTCAGGGTTCCATCCATCACAGCTGACAGCTGCCGAGCTCGAGGTGGACTGTGGCTCAGTCTTGCTGTTTTCCTGAGTGAAATGATCTATGCTGTTAGAACTGAGGGGAGAGGAGCAGGGGAGGGAACCAGGGAAATGAAAGCATCTCGGGCAACAGCTCCAAGGCTCTGTCTGAGACTTAAAGATAGAAATTGCACAATGGTCTTCTTGCTTGTTCCTGCTTGTAACTCTCTGGCTCTTAGTCCTAGAAAATTAAAGCCAGCACCTGGCCAGGTATGTGGCTTTGGACAAGATGCTTAAGCCTGTGTGTTCTCATCCACAGAAGGAATTGGGTGGAGGAGAACAGTCATTTCCCCCTGGAGACCTCAAGACCTTAAATTCCACTCGGGAGCTTCAGACCCTGCAAGGACAGGGCTGGGAGACCAGTAAACACCAGCACAGCTGCTATGTGGGAACGATGCTTCCTGAACTTCATTTGTAGACTACTAAAAAGTGTGCAGGGCTGGGCATGCTGGAGCATGCCTGTGAGCTCAGCTACCTGTGAGCCTCAGGCAGGAAGATGGCATATTCAAGGCCAGCGTGGGCGAATGAACAAGATCATATCTCAAAATAAAAAACGAAAAGGGCTGAGGCAAGCTCAGTGGTAGAGTGCTTGCTTAGTATGTGCAAGGCCCTATGTTTGAGCCTTCATAGCATACACATACACACACACACATACACATGTGCATGTGCTCACACACACAGGACATGGTCTTACCTACACATCCCACTCAATCTTACCTATTCACCTTATTCCATAATAAGGACAGATGTGGTCATTTGTTTCATATACTATTTCAACCATAACACAGCGATCCAAAACTTGATGGTGTCAGACACCATTCCTGTATGCTCTTGGATTCTTTGGGACCAGGCATCAGATGGGCACAACATGAAATGACTTGTTTGCTCTGTGATGTCTAGAATTTAGCTGGGTGAACTCAAGGGCTGGGAGAGAGCACTGCTGAATTGCCCTACACTTTTATAATCTAACTCAGAAGATGCAGACCACTGGTCTGCTGGACCACATTGATCCTAGATATCCAAAGCCCCACACATCACTCAGGGAGAAGAGGAGGAGGAAGAGGATCCATGTTTGAGGGCATGAAGAGCCTGTGGAGTGAGAGACAGTGATGTGGCCAATGTGGGAAAAGGGAAGCCTCCAGGAAAGAGCTCAGTGGCAGACTGCTCAGGGGAAGAGCTGCCAAGAAGGAGGAAACAGATGAAGAGAACTAGCACACATGCAGTAGGAGCAGAACTGGGACTCCAGACAATTCCTTCAGCTCTGAGCTCCTCTTTCCCATGTAGCTTTGGCTCCTTACTTCATCTTTTTGACAAAGTGAACTCATTAACTTAGTAAACAGATTGATTCAAATATTAGTCTCTATCGTTGCAGTGCGTGACCAGCCAGGAGAACAATGTCTTCTAACAGATGAAACGTTTTGAGCTCTTATGCCCTCAGAAGGCTGGAGTGGAACATGTATGTAGCACCCATGAAAACTAACAGGCGTGGCTGTATGTTTAATCTCTCCCTAGCCTGCGCCCAGCATCAGGAGCATAATGAGTACTTTGATGGGTGGTGTTGCTACTTTGTTTGGGGTCTGGCTTTTGTTTTAGGAATCAACAGCCCATGTTAAAGCGTCTGCAACATCAAAGCCGCATAAGTTATTTGTGAGGTTGCCTCCGTGCTTGGGTGGTTCTGGCGTGGGAGTCTGCTTTTATTTCTATCCATTCCCAACAGCACCTGAGTGGGCAGATTTCCAATTTGCCTCCCAGAAATATGAGAGTGGAGAGTTGAGGAGCCCAGGATGAAGCACGGGTCTGGCGCGAAGAAAACTACAGCGCATGGGCCTGTGTTTGACCCAGAATCTGTGTCGAGGGAACCATGGCGCTTGCCACTGGAGGTCTCTGTCTAGAGAAAGGTAAGCCACGTAATCAGGGCTGAAAAGGTGCTCGCAGGCACAGAGGAAGCAGCAGGGAGGTACATGTCCTCCCAAAGGGGAAAGCATCAAACCTGGGCCTGGACGGAGAGACAGAGCTACACAGGGCAAAATGAAATGGGAGAAAAGGGCCTTCATGTGGGGAGACACAGGGACAAGGCATGTTTTGAGAAAGGCACACATCTGGCCCATGTGGCTGGGCAGGTGGGAAGGCTCGGCAGGCAGACACGCAGGGCAGAGGCTGGAAAAGTTGACGTCTGATCCTGAAGGAGTCACACAGCCTCCTTAGCTTCCTCCTCTCTGTGGACGCTACCTCCCTCATAGACCCACTGACCCTCCTTTCCGGGACCCTACTGCCCACCACATCACAATTCTGACCTACTTAGCAAAGTGCCTCAGACCAGGCATTGATACTGTAGCATCAGTGAGATTTTTATGTATAGGGCCTATATGCCAATGTGTTCTTTCATAGAGGGTATTTTTTTAACCAGAAATTTTGTTTCAACTTACAAAACAAGAGCTCTTAGCTCTCTTACTTGAAGGAATATGGTGTAGATTTTTCCTATAATTGATGAAATCCCAGCCCAGAGAGAGAGAGCCTTCAGGGGGAAAATGTACCCAAATCCTGGGCTTAACTAACCATTTTGTCCAGCCCTATATGTCTGTATCATCCCTGGTCACTCTGATCTCTGGAGGAGAGCTTAATTATCCCAAGAGCTGCTAACTGCTTCTCACAATAAAATACAGTACATCGCGTAATGCTCAACCTGCAGAACATTTAGCCTCTGCATGGAGCAAGCCAGACTCTTAGGTACAGGGGCAGAATGTAAATGTTAATAGCCTCATAGCTCATTGCCTGTAAAAACTCTTTTATGGATACCTAAAGAGCAGGCAACTGTCCAATGCAATGCCCCTTCTGGCAGAGTGGGAAGACCGAGAATAGACAGGGACAGCCTGGCCTTCATGGCACGCGGTTCATTCACAATGCTGCCAGCGAGGCAGGAGCACAGGGTGGCAGGTGTTCTTTTCTTGATGACTGGGGCCAGGCAGGGCTTGACCCCACGGCTCATCACAGCTGTGTCTTGTCCCCCTTCATGGCCATCCTTGAGGTCCACCTGACTGGGAAGAGAGCGCAGCCTGCTGGTTGTCAGGATGTTCCAGCCGACCCTGCTCACCTCACTGATTCTCGCTCCTCTAAAATCTGACCCCACGCCTCTCACCGTGTGACTCACAGATGGCCTCCTGGCTTATGCCAACTTCCCGAGCTTTGGTGCCCTGTGCGCCACAGTGCTGACTGGCTGTGCTCGCAGCCTTGCTGTCCTTCCAGCATAATCACCAGGGCCACTTTGGAACTCGTCAGATGTGCCATAAATCAACCCTTCCTTGAGTACTATTTCCCCAGAGGATTGACATAGAGTCACTGTGCTATGGCTACTACTTCTGTTCTCTGACATGGTCCCTGGCCCAGGAAGTCTTTGTCTTAGCCTGCTGTGTCTGAGCCTCTGCCTGTGCCCTGGTACAAGCCAGCAAACCCATACTGGATCCTTCTGCTCGAACTCCTGCCCTGCCCAACCCCTTCCCACATGTTCTACTTGTTGCCTTGTACTGAAGCAACTGATGTGGCTGGAGCCACATGAGACCCTCAGGTCTTGGACCTCAAGACTCCCTGTTTTCATTCTCAGCTAATAGCAGGTGAGGGCTTCCCAGATTGCTTTAGAGACCCTGACTTCCTGCTGTACTCTGTCCACTTGCAATGGACTTGTCATTTAGTGCCAGGTCTACCCAGAGACCTGGTGTCTTGGTTACTTTTCTCTTATTCCTGAGACAAAACTCCTGATGCCCAAAATTAAGGAAGGAAAAATTTATTTAGCTCACAGTTTATGGAGGTTTCAGTCTGTAGCCAGCTGGCTCCAAGCCAGGGTGACATGACAGAGGGGCCGCAGTTCATGGTGGCAGCAAATGAAGAAGACAGAAAAATCAACAACCGCAAAGGCAGGGGGAGGGGCTCTTCCCCTTATATTGTATGCAGAGTGGGTGTAGCACTCACACCATCTCCGTGCCCACCTCTTACATAGGCTCAAGATGTTTACACAGTGAGGACCCTTGCTCCCTCCCTGCTCTGTCACTTCTAAACTTCTCAAATTGATACAACGAATCAACCATCACAGCATCCTATGGCATAAACAGCCACCCTAGGGCATGTCCTATACACCCTAGGATGTAGAACTGATGAGTTACTTAGCGAAGCTTCTAGACTCCTCTAGACTCCTCAACTTCTCAGCAATGAGGAGTCTAGTAGCAACCATTACACCTGGCATAGCTCACTGACTGATAAATCTCAGTAGCCCAGCATAACACTAGGTTTCAGTCTCATTTGCATCGGTTCCAAGGTAGAGCGAGCTACTCTCTGGTGATCTGTGGACATATTCCTTCCATACATACGGTGGTTCCTCTATCTTGTAGGACCTTGGAAGCCTTCACTGGTTCCCCAGTCTCCAGCCAACCAGTAGATGAGGGGGCAATGGGTAGATAAGTAGTGAAGGATGTCCCAGAGGTTTTAGGGCCTGGTCAGAAGTGCCATTCATTGCTTCTGTACTTATGACTGGCTTGAACTGGAGACTGACCTCCAAGAGAAAAAGTGATCCTTCTCAATACCAGGGAAAAAAAGAAATGCTCTGGGGTACAAATAACACTGTCTCTGCTGTGGGGCGCAGGACACAGTCTTGCCATGCAGTCTAGGCTGGACTCAAACTTGTGGCAATTGTCCTGCCTTAGACTCCTGAGTTCTGGCACTACAGGTGGACACCTCTGTGCCCAGCAGCAGATCTGCTTCTTAAGCCCTCCAGGCCCCATCCACCCCTCCATATTCCAGTTAAATTCTCTCTGATCTAGAAAGATTTGGACTCCTGAGATGACGTCTTAGAAGTGGCAGGCTTTGTGGACCTGGACTGTTGCCTTCCCATTCTCTGGATTCCAGAGGAGGCCTCTGGGGAGAACCTCAAGCCCTACATGCCCTTGAAAATTGGAATTTTTTTTCTGACAAGTGACAGTCTTTCATTTCTTGCAAGAAATATTCTGTTTTCCCTCCTGGGGACTTGTTCAGGGAAGAGATACCCAAGTGATAGGTGCTTTGCAAATGTCTAGATGGAGGAGTGGAAAGGAAGAAAAAAGAAAAACAGCACAAGGGAAAATTTAGACAAAACAATGTAGATCACCATGGAAACAATCTTTCTGAACACACCAGGGGAAAGGAATCATTGTTAACACGGTTCATATTTTGCAGAGATATCCAATCACTAAATTCAATTTTAGATCCTTCAATCACAAGCCCTTCACAATGCTGGGGCTGATACCACCACAGAGCCCCTGCTGATTTTCAGGGAGCCTTTCTCTTTCCCATTTAATAATCTTTAATGAAGATAATGCTTTAATTAAGGCAACTTACTGTGTCCCCGTTGGCAATTTGAAATCAGTGAAAGGTCAAGTTACAATTAACACAGCAGATTTACTCAGAGAATCCAGAAGTATTTTTATTCTGCCTGCAGTGGCTTATAAGAATATGGCAAAGATGCATATTTAGTGGAAATGTGCACAAGGAAAACAGGAGGCTTGTCTTTTGTATGACAAGGAACGGAAAAAGAGGAACTCTTCTCTGCGACACAAAAGCAGTTTGGCTGAGGCTTTGCTGCCCTAACCACATGAAAATGTCCAAAAGTCTAGGTGACTCTTGGTCAATAATAATGATTCCATATGGCTGGTAAAGCAGAACCTCGGGGGTTGCTATGAAGACTTTAAGGGGCTTTTAAAGAAATATCACAAGATACTGGACCTTAAGCCTGGAGGCATAAACATGTGGTGTCTGCCCATAGTTCCCTGCCCACCAGCCTCCCAGGACTCCTGGGGAAAATTTGAGTGTCTTCCTCAATGGAAGGCAAAGCCACAGTCTTATCTTCTACCCTCAGAATCACAAGTTATGAAATATTGCACCTTGAAGATTTCTGGAAAGGGTAGCTGTGCTCTGTTCCCAGCTTTCCTTGGTCCTTCTCAAAGTCTCATGTGCTTTTGAGTCACCAGGGATCTTTTAAACTTCATTTATTTATGTTATGACCAGTTCAGCCTGCCCTGGGGGTGGGGTTGGCCCAGCATGTGGTGCTGGGGATCGAACTGTGGTCCCTGTGGTTGCCTAAGCTTGCCTAAGCAGGGACTTTAGACCACTGAGCTATCTCACCAGCCCTTCTCATGTGCTTTTGAAAGGCAATGGATTATGGAGGCTCATGAGTGAGCTGGAGTTAGGAGGCAGGATGTGATTGGAAGAGGTGGGTCACTGGGGTGCGACTCAGAAGGGCTTATCACCCTCCACACTTCCTGCTTTCTCCCTGCTTCCTGTCTGCCACTCCACATGCAGCTTTTCCTCCACCGTGCCCCTGTGCCAAGCCACCCTGCCCTGGTGCCAGTGGACTCTGATCTGAAACCTCTATATACCGTGAGCCCAAGTTAACCTCTCCTGTGCTCCTTCTGCTGCACACATACTAAAATAAACCTGTCCCTCTGTAAGCTGCAGAATGTCATTCTTGCACCCTAGAGAGGCAAATGTGAGTAAGACAGCAGTCACTGCTCAGTATCCATGGGGATTTTTTTTTTCTGGGATCCCCTGTGGATACCAAAATCCTTGGACGTTCAGTTCTCTTCTATAAAATTTCATGGTGTTTGCACATGACCTATGCCAGTGATGGCAAACTTTTTAGAAGAGCCTTCAGTAATGACACAAACTGCCCATTGTGGCGTGTGTGTCTTGGGTCACCACCACTGACCTTAACACAACCTGCCAGATCCTTTAAATTACCCTGAGATTACTTATAATACATAATACAATATGAAAACGATCAGTGGTCTTTATACTGCATTGTTTAACAGGAAAAAATTAGTCTATACATTTTTCAGGACAGACACAATATTGTTTTCCATAAATGTTACATCCAAGAGCTATTGAATCCACAGATACGGGATGTAGAGGGCCAACTACATGTCGTATGTGTGGGCTTAGAAAAGAGCTAAATTGCTTGCCTAAAATAGAAGCCAAGCCTTGATAAATTTATGAGCCTGCTTTCTTCTTTCTTCCTGCAAGTATCTGTCGACCAGATAGCACGCATTAGGCAGTGTTTCATTTATGGACTGCTTACCCCTCTCTGTGACTTTTTTTCTTGCTGCTCCCCATCTCCATAGGACCCCAAAACCTGTTCTAGGTGAAGTTCAGCTACCAGTGGGTCACGTGTTAGTGCAAAGATAGGCTGCTCTGTTCCTTTTGTTAGAAGAATTCGCATTTGACATTTGAGCCTCAATGTTGTAGGAAATGATTCTCTGCTCAAAAAATTTTAGACATCGACCTGCATGCCGAAGGGATATTTTCAAAGCAGAAGGCCTTCTCTAGCAACTTGCCATCTCACCACCTTTTCACTGGCCTCTTAGCCTATTCATGATGGTGGCCCCTTTTGGTGGTCAGAGGAAGGAATGGATCAACCTCAGAATGACACGCTAGCGTGGCTCACAGGATAAAAGCACAGCCAGTGTGGTGGTACACTAGGGAGGTCGAGCAAGGACTATGAGTTCAAGGCCAGACAGGGCTACCCAGTGAGTTTGAAGTGAACCTGCAATAGATCAGGAGGCTCTGTCTCCTAAAAACCACCACCAGCAACAACACAAAAGATAAAAACACATGGAAGCCTGCGTATAGTGTCTCCTACCCAACACTTCAGACTACATCAACACACTGGAGGAAAGTCACATTGAAATTGTACCAGCTCTTTGATCAAAATGCCCCCTAATGAAAGCATGCTTCTGCTTGGCGTGAACTGCTCACCAGTTACCTCCACCATGTTCACTCCTACTCCAGGACTCATGGTAGACATTACTTCTTCTAGAAGTCTTTCCTCACTATCAAGGACTAGGAGGACTGAGACGGACCCCCTGATATAAGGTTTCACCTCACCTGATCATGTTCATGTTACCATGTCTGTCGAATATGTACATCACCAGTCTTAAGTGCTATATTTCTTTGGTTTGGTTTTTAAAGATGGGAGTCTATGTATTCCAGCCTGGCCTTGAACTCACCATATAGCCCAACTGGACTCAAACTGATAGCAATCCTCCTGCCTATGCCTATCAAGTGCTGGGTTTGCAGTTGTGTACCACCAATTCCAGTGTAAGTACTACACGCCTGAATTAACACTTCATCAAGAACTCCCTTACTTTTCAGTAGTCAAGTATGGATTTGCTCTGCCTTGCTGAGTGGTTGTGTACTGTTAATATCAGTCATATTGGGTGGAATCCGTGTGTGGGTTTTGCTTTGTCTCATACCTGGGCTGTCCCCACTTCAATCTGCAAAGCCATTCAGGATTAATCTTCTCCTAACAGGGACAAAGTCACTTCTGAGTTGGAAACAGAATAAAGTATAAATCCTCTTGGCCTCCAAGCCTTGCAGTAATTGGACCTGGCCTATAATTCTGTATCAACTGGCTGCAGTGAGGCTTTCACCAGATGTTTCTAATCGTGGGTCTTAAGCTTTTGCTCACATAGCTGGATCCATGTGGAAGGACCCTGTGTTCTTCTGTGTAGCAGACTCTGACCTATTGCTGAGAGCCTGGCTTGTATCCTACTCTCGCTGTATGGCAGTTGCTGGTTGCTAGTGCTAGGATTCTTCCAGATCCAAGGCCGATCCAGAGTGGTTTAAGTAAAAATGACTTACTCTGTGCCACATGTTGTGAATTTCCGATTCTCCTTAAGTCCACTTGGCTTTGATGGTTGATCTGTTTCATCTTGGTTATGGCTGGTCCCTGGCTTCTCCTGGTAACTGTAACTCAGTTGTCCTTTTCTGGATCTCACAATGCTTGTTCTTTTTGTAACCAGCTCTCTCCCCCTCTGGGTTCCTGTTTTGAGGTGGTGCAGAAGAAGATTGGGTATGTGGTGTGTCAAAAAGAATAGAGAAAGCCCTCACCAGATGATGGAGTGAGCAGACACCGAGGAAGGCCTGGGTCTAAAAGCCCTTTGGGGCAGGTGTGCACTGACTACTGTTCTGCCAGGCTTCTTTTACCAGTCTGCTTGATCAGTTCTTTGCCTTTCACAGCTCTGGTTTCCCTCAAGGCTCATCTCCTCCCGGCCTTCAGCTTACTGAATTTAGTTCATTTTGGTATTTGCCTTTGGTTGTTTCTTTTCTAGTCTCACTTCCACACAGTTCTGGGAGCTGACCCACCAAGAGTTTCAGGAGTGGAAACTCTTGAAGCTTTTCTCTGTCAGAGAAAATCCTCTTTAGAAGTGGCTTTATAGTTTTTCCTTCTGTTTCCAGCAGAAACTAAGGTTTATGCTTGCATTTTTTACAATGCCCAACAATTACAGCCACCCAATAAGTACTTATTGGTTATATTTGTCAGGGAGGGATTGAGGGAAAGGTGGTAAACTAAAGTATTCTCTTGGACAATGTGGTTCACAAACTTCATATTTTGCTCTGAGTGTTAAATGAAATAAGACAGCTACAACAAATCCTATGGGGATTTGGGCCATACAGAGACAATTGTATCATAAATGTATTTTCTTAGGGGCAAATTATCTCCAGCTTAACTTGTGAATTATTTCACTATCTAGAACTCACCTATATGGCTCAAAGTAGACATACAAGGCTCCTACCTTGGTGAACTAGTTGCCTCTGTATGTGGATTTCCTTAGTTGTAGGATAATAGGGAAATTGCTCTCTCATTGAACCTTAATTCACAGTGTTAAGAAATTTAAAATCATACTCAGAGAATTTCAATCTTCCTGTTGTCAAATACACCCTGCTTTGCTAGGGGCACTCTATGCCATTAGAATGTCAATCTTATTTTTGATAAGGTCCCTACAGATGAGTTTCAGCTCTGTGTTCTTAGCTAATAGGAGTAGGTAAGAGAATGTCCTCCCCCTCTGCTTTCATGAAAACATATGCTTTCTCTCAGGATTGGCAGGAAGTAGTGCTTGCGAAGCAGTCTAAGCCTCAGGGAGGGAAAGGTTCCTTGGCAGCTCTAGACCTGCTATTGACATCCTCTAATGGCTCCCTGGTTTTTGTTGTCTCCAGTTGCTATGATGCTGTTTCCAAGGACCTGAATTTTTTTTTTTTTAATCTTTTTGAGACAGGGTCTCGCTATGCAGTTCAGGCTGGCCTTGAGCTCAGTTTTGTAGCCCAGGTTGGTCTCGAACTCGCATCAATCCTCCTGCCTCAGCCTCCCGAGTGCTGGGATTACAGGCGTGAGCCACCACGCCCGGCTAGGACCTGAATTTTAAGGCACTGCGATCTTTGCTCTCCACCAAGAGAGGACTTTCTTCTGCTTTCTTTTGGTGCAGTTTCTATTATATTTTAAAAATTTTTTTATTTATTTATGGGACACAGGGTCTTGCTATGCAGCTCGGACTCATAGGGATCCTCCTGTCTTAGCCTCCCCAGCTCTGGGATTACAGGCATGTACCACCACACTTGGTTTCGGTGGCTGGCACAATGGCAAGGCATGTGGTACTGGAGTTCACACTGAAGTCCTTACACTTGCCAGGCAGGCACTTAGACCACTGAGCTACAGCCCCAGCCCTCTCTTACATTTTTGTCTAGAATGCCACAGCTACTGATTAGTTCTCCTTTGCTCTGTAGATAGTGTTAATGCCTAATAATGAGTAGGATGTGAGTTTTTAGATTTTTTTTTCCCCCAGGAGTTGGAGATGGACTACTCTTAATATTCTTGTATTAGCTATTGAATGTTATATAACAAATGGCCCTCAAATAAAGCACCTTCACTACAGCCAGGTGGAACCTTCAAGAGGTGGTGGCTCTGGCTCAAGATGTCTCAGGGGTTTTGTCAAGGTGTTTGCCTGGGCTGCTGCTGCCTGAAAGCCTCACTGGCGTTAGACTTGGGTGTCCAAGATAGGGTTGGCTGGAGGCCTGTTTCTTGCCATGTGAAACTCTGTTTGAACAGCCTTGTAATGACAGCTGGCTCCTCTGGAGGATGCGATCAAAGGGACACCATGAAAGAAGCTCCACTTCATCTTTAACTCAGCCTCAGAAGTCAGATGCTGTCATTTTTGCCATATGTCATTTGCCAATACCGAGTCACTAGGAGTAGCCAGACATGGGAGGGGAGGGGGATTAAGCTCCAGTTCTTGGGACAAAGCATATCAAACAACGTTTGAACACATTTCAAAGGCATTTCATGGTTCTATTGATTTCTTGCCTTTGTGGCAAGCTCTCTGCAAATGACAAAGTCAACAGTTTAGTTAAAGGTCATCAGTTGGACTGATGAATTCTGTTTCTTCTGTCATGGGGTAGCTCACATAGAATTTCAGCCTTTCAACCTAACCAAATAGGCACTCCCCCCAACTCTAAAAGGATGCAGTATAAGTCGAGTCTGACCCAGCCACATTTTTTCTTCCAGCTTCACAATCAATACTGTCTTCTGTGGCCAGGAAGTAGCTATATGGATGGTGTGCCCAGAAAAGGGGTCATTGCTCAGACCTGAACACGGATAACCATGTGATTGTGCTCACCTAGAACAGGTCGGGATACAGGCAGCAGATGCTAACCTGAGTAAGAAGCAGGCTGGCTCTGCTCTGCTGCTCGCTGGCACAGACCAGCCATAGCTGGTGACAGCGAAGCTGGGCGTAGCCCTCGGTACTAGGAGCAAGCAGGCATCCAAACCTCATGCTAAAATCATCCGCCACCAAGAAACGTGCTGGACCCACGAGCAAAATGCTGGTCTCCAATCTCCAAAACAGAGGCCAGGGTGGCTCAGGGTCCTTCCTTGGGGCAAGCTATGAAGAAGGAAGCACTTGGGAGCAGATGGAGAGGTTGCAGGAACAGAGAGTGACTGTCAGGCCACAGAACAGCATGTCATGCCACAATGACAGATGGCAAGAGAGGAGCCCTGTGAGCGCTGGCGTCCTCCTACCTTTTCACATTTATGCTGCCTGTGTGTCTGCTACGTAGGACCTCTTTGAGAGCCCTTCCTGCCAAAGCATTTTCATGTAGAAGGCAAGTGTAAGTGTTTCAAGCTGTAGTCTAAGCTGAGAGCATTTCATGGCTTTTCTGGGTTTTTTTTCTTCATATTTACAGATAGCCAGGTTTTTGATACACAAACTAATAAGGGAATGATCTTATTTATGAAACTGAGCATTGGAAAGGAGATGCCACACAAGGATAGAGTCAAGAATAGTAGTTCTGGTACATTCCTGCCGTTATGGCACTGGTGCAAGAGCCAAGAGTTAGAAATCATAAGAAATACATTTGATGAAGCCGGGTGTGGTGGCGCATGCCTGTAATCACAGCACTTGGGCAGCTGAGGCAGGAGGATCAGTGTGAGTTTGAGACCAGCCTGGGCTACAGAAGTGAGCTCAAGGTTAGCCTGAACTGCATAGTGAGACCCTGTCTCAAAAAGACAAAAAAAAAAAAAAAAAAAAAAAAAAAAAAAAAAAAAAAAAAAAAAAAAAAAAAAAAAAAAAAAAAAAAAAGAAAGAAAGAAAGAAAAAGAAATACATTTAATTTTTTACTTCATGACAAATCAACTATATTTGCCATTTATAAGAAATCCACTGGCTCTGCTAGCACTGTCTTTAGTGGCAGGCAGAAGGGGATGCTTTCAAAAGGTTGTGCCCAGGCCCTTCTACCACACTCTTACACACCAGATAAGAATCCACTGAGCTTCCCCAGCCAACCTCAGCTGACGTTGCCACTTCAGAGCTGGCCCCTGGGTATAGAATTCCTACCTAAAAGGCTCTGAGCCCTCTTCCAGGGCCTGTGCATCTTTTCCCTGCATTCTAGGATGTGCACACCTCTGAGCCCAGGGATGAGGTGGGAGGTGGGAACGAACCCTAACCTGTGGGCTGCAGCATCCATGCCTGGATTAGAGTCACCTTGCAGTGTGGGGCTGAATTGGCTATAGAAAATCATGGCCAAGACGCTGCTCTGTTTCCGGTGGTGGAGGTGGTGGCAGGTGAATCCCTCTTCCTGACCGGCTTTGCCCATCTGGGAACTCTCAAGCCATCCCGTCTGGTTTTACAAGTTAGCAAAGTATATTTTCCAAGGTGAAAAGACGTAATTTTATAATTTCACAGTTTTATTTATTTATGCTATGTATTTAGTACAGGGTCTACAGGATCTCACCACACAGATTGGACTCGCAGTGATTGATTCTATTTTCAGCCTCCCAAGCACCTGCCACGATGCCCAGTCTCAGTCACAGTCTCAGCACGTGCTGGGGGCGGAGCCAGCACCGCATACCACAGATCGAGTACTAGCTGTCGTGCTCTGCCTAAGCAGGCCCTCTAGTCTGCTGAGCTATCTGGCTGACCCTCACAGGTTGTTTTATAACTTACATGCTTAGACAGTTGCGAGGTGGACCTCCACAGGTAATTTTCTCCTGGGTCTTACAAGGGTTAGGATTGCTCCTGGTGTACCACTTAATACAAAATCCCACTGAATCAGCTAAAGGCCTTTTGCTGTTTCCTTCCTGTCTGATCTGACCTCTCAACTACTCTTCTGCTAGAATCTATCTACCGAATTACCCATCTCAGAGCTAGGCTAAACCTAGGTGTCTTTCTCTGTGTTCCGGTTCACCGATTTCTCTTTGAAAAGCCTCTGTTTCTGCCCTGCATTTATATGGGCAATCTACTATTACCACCCTGCTCAAACCTTACATCTGCATTTCCTCCCGCCGGACTTCTCTAGCAGCTTTTGTCTGAGCCAATTATTGGCACTTAAAACGTGCAACCGTGTGTGGATATTTCTCTCATTATGCACAAGGTGTGGCTAGAAGATAAGGAGACATCAATATGCACCAGTTTTCAAGCCAGAAAAGGAGAATGAAAGAAAAAAATTCAGAAGAGTATCTGGGAATGGAGTTAGGCAGGTACTAAAGGAAGGGACAGGCTGCACTGTCAACAAGCTGCAGAGGTCACTGGGGAAAACATCCTGGAATACACTATTTGTCCATCAGGAAAGAGGCCTTCTGTAATCCCTGAAACAGCAGGAGATTGTGTGGGGCAAAAGCAACGCCATAGGTGGGGGCGAGGATGAGAAAGTAGACGCAGAAAATAATGTTTATCAAGCAACGTGATTCTCTGGGAAAAGGAAGATAGGGCAGCCTGGCTGGGTGGAAGAGGCAGTGGTTGTGTTTGGTTCCAAGGTGGGGGGTGGGGGCGGGGGTGGGGGGTGGTGAGTGCGTTGTGGGGAGAAATAACTGAGGATAAGACGCTGATAATGGCGCAAGCTGACTCCACTAAATCTGGGCACGGCAGCGACCAAGTCAGTGCACAGGTGCAGGGCTTAACCTTGGTAAGAAGAAAGGGCACTTCCTCCTGTGGTTAAGGAGAGGAAGGGAAGATGAATGAAGGCTACAGCGCAGGCATAACAATGAAGAGACCGGGCTTGAGTAAGGGATTGCCTGTCACTCTACAGGAAGAGCTACGAAAGCCTAGGCTTCGCGTGTTTCAACGCCACAGTCTCCGTTCATTCGTTTCCCATTTATTCCGCGCCCTGCGTGTGTTGGGCAACACTGGTCACCTCCGCCACAAAGATACGCCTCTCCCTGTCCTTTTGAAATTTGCTTCATTGAGGACTCAAGCGCGGTCCACTTTTTACTCTTACAGAAAGCTTGAACGAATCACAAGAGTCCTTTGTCGGACCAGATGTCCCAGGCTGGAGCTTGGAACACTTGGGAAACTTAAAGTCACCCTGTTGGAAGCGCAAAGGGAAGTGAGGCCGAAAGGGGGAAGAGGGCATCTGCGTCAGACGAAGGTGCAGACGCGGGTAACCCGAGGCAGGTGCACCTTTAACCTGAAAGATGGGATCTCTCGGAGAATTACAGGCATTATTGTGATCAAAGATAGGAAAGCCTGAGTTGACACTAGTGTAAAGCGGACCTCTTCCCCAAACCTGGCGCATCTACGGCGGCCGAGCAGGACCAAACGCCAGCCAAGCCGCATCACCCAAACTACCTTGAGGAGCGTCCATTGCCTCTTACTTCTTCAGGTCACTACTCCGCTCAGTTTATTGATAAAGGGCAGGGCGAAGCCTCGTTCCTCTTTTACAAGTGGTCACTGTGAGCTCCGAGTCCCGCCTCCTCGACCGCCGACGATCGGATGCCAGGGCTGTCACTCGAGGAGCAGCCGCGGGCCCCGCCCCCGCCGTGGCTGGGATCTCGCGGGAAGAGGCGGGCTTGGCGGCGCTCAGTCTTCAGGCTGCGCGCGGCGCGGGAGGGCTCTTCTCATAGCTGTGCTTTCTCGCGCGGAGGTCGGAGCTGCAGCATCGCAGGCCTGAACTGACGCTCGTGCGCCGCCCTGCTCTCATCTTTGGGTCTCTGGGTCCGCTGGCCCTCCGCCGCTGCCCAGGTGTGGAAGCCCGGCGCGTGGTTCCGCGGTGGAGCGGGCGGGGGCGGCTCCGGGGCTGCGCGGGCTCGGGGTGCAAGGTTCGGGGAACGAACGCTGTGAGATCTGGGGCGGGGGAGGCGTGCGAGGGTCCCGAGGCTCTCCGGGCTTCGGTGGCCACACAAGGGGCCGCAGGGCTTCGGGGTCGAGGAGGATGTGCCAGGGTCCCGCGATATCTTGAGGTGGGCTGGTAAGATTCGGGGACCAGGGGGCTTCATACTGGTGTCCGGGCTGCGGGGGGCTAAGGAGCTGCTAAGCAAGATCCCGAGTGCCAGGGGACCGAGCCCCAGGCTCCTGGGATTCCTCTGAGCGGGGGTGGGCGTCCGTTCCGCATGCCTGGGATAAAGCAGCAGAGTGTCGGGGCTCCAGGGACAGGGGTCTCTCAGTGGGAGTCTCGAGGTCTTGGGGGAAGTGTCTGCCCACAGGCGGGGGGTGTTCTGGGGGGTCGATGGAGGCAGAATGGGGTGTCACGGAGTTCAAAGTCTGTGCTGGGCTTTCTGCTTTGCCCAGAGGAGGGCAGTACCCGGGCACGGTCCACATTCGTTTTGAGGGCGACAGGGCGAGTTAGGGTCGCTCCCACTCCGTGATCTCGCGGTGTGGGCGCGGCTCGGTGGGCGTGGGTCCTCCTGGCGGTGGGAGGGGGCCTTAGTGGCTTCCGGAGTCGTGGGCTGTAGTTGTCCAGCGTCGCTTTGAGTCTGGTCTTTTACTCTTTTAGATGCGATTGGCTCGATGATGCCTGGGGGATTGATCCGTGTTGCTGCCTAGTTGAAAAAATAGTGGGTTTGTTCAGCAGTTTTCGTTCCTCCGCCCCAGGATCGCGGTGGGGGCGCGCCGGAGCTCAGGGAACGCGAGCGTGTGGGCTGAGGTCCTTCAGGAGGCGAGCGTCCGCCGCAACTGGTAGCTGTCAGGCTGAGGAAGGCTGTGAATGCGGCTGCTTCTCCTAGGTGCTCTGCTTGCAGGATCCCGCACTGCCAGATCAGCCCCGAAGTCTTCTTGCCCAACTGTTAGGCAGTCAAGGAGAGCTGGAAAGTGTGTTCTCGCATCTCCCTCCTTTGAAAAGCGTTTGTGGAGGACCATAACTTTCAGTTTAGCTGCCAAAGAAACGTACTGGATGGAACTGAAAGCCGCAGCTAAATCTCTGCAAAAGTGTCATTTGTAAACTGTTAAATGTGGCTTATAAAAAATATATGGTTAATAGATTTAGGAAGCTGAGGAAGGAGAGAGGATTGAAAGTTCCAGCCCAGCAATTTATTGAGACCTTGTCTCTAAATAAATTTTTTTTTTGGTGGGACCAGGATTCAAGCTCTCAATCTTGCACTTGCCAGACAGGCACTTGTGCCACAGAGTTATCTTCCCAGCCCTCTAAATAAATTTTTAAAGAGGGCTGGGAATGTATTTCGTTTCAAAGGCCTTTTGTTCAATCTCTAGCACTGGGGGTGTGGGGGGTTAGGGACAGGGAGGTGTTGTGGGGTAAGGTGAGGGGAGGTGGGGTGCTGTAGACAATGTTAGAGTTGTTTTAGAAAATCATGTTGATCAATTTGATCTTTCATAGTTCTGGGTGTGTCTATCCCAGACTTAGAATTTAAATAAAATAACATGTATGTATGTATGTGTATTGGTTTTTTATGCCAGAAAGCCTGTGCACTTGCCAGACAGTACTGGTCTCCCTTAAGAAACCCAGGATGGCAAGCACTGGTGCCTGTGTTTATAATAGTTACGTAAATTTATCATCTTTGGTAAACAGACAAATTTGAGTACATTGAAGTAAAGCGTTGTGCCTGCCACAGTCTCTTCATGTTGGCATTATTTATCATAAATATATTTTCATCTGAAACTTAGGGATAATATGCTGTTTCTTGAATTTTGCAATAATTTGTACAAACAAGGAATGTGGTGTAGTGTAGGCCTAGGGATATGTAACTCTTTAGGGGGCTTAAAGTAGGTTTGTGATGGTTCAAGCCAATATACATGGTCGATCTGTTTTTTATTTTTTGGTTCAGCAGATTGCACGTAGGTTCTTATGTATGCTAGGCAAGCTCTGCACGACTGAGCTGCAGCCTTTTAACTTTGTTTTGAGATAAGACTCACCAGGTTGCCCAGTGCTGGCCTCAAACTTTCTGACCTCCTGCCTCAGCCTCCTGAGTCGGGATTAAAGGCTGCACCACTGCACCCTGCCTGCTTGACTTTTCTGTTCCTTAAAACTAATCAGTTGAGCAAGTGTTTGAAAGTAGAGCCCCCCAAAACTAAGTGGATCTTTTTTTCCTCTATTGTAGATAGCCAAATGATAAATTATTTTAGTTTCAGTAATTTTTCTAAAAGGGCTTTTGTGATTTTTTAGGCATAGATTGGTGAACAAATATATAATTATCTGGTGGGTGTCACAGTGTTGGAGGTATGTGTACCCTACATTGAGATGGAGCAGAAAACAATAAAGTGTGGTACTGCTAAGGAAGAAATATAAAGTACTTGGGACTTGGCACTTTTTTTTTTCTGTAACTCCCAAAGGATAATCTGTGTTGTGATAACCAGGAACCAAGCAAGGTAGTTCTCTGTTTTTTGTATTATTAATGAAAGATTAAGTAAAACCAGTAGCATTTGGTTGTTAGCTATATGTTGGCTCTTTAAGAATGCTTCTGTTCTGTATGCATAATAAGGCTTTTACGAGTATGCATCAAGGGCCAACGAGATAGCTCAGTGCACTTAGCAGGCTTGCTTAGACAAATGCTTATTGGGGCACCACATGCCCCACTGGCCCCACCCCCGGGCCAGCTGAGCCTGCCTTAGAGACTGGGTATGGTGAGGAACGCCAGTAATCTCTGTGCTAGGGAGGCTGGAAACAGGAGGATCATTATGCATCTAAGCTAGGTAGTGAGACCTTGTACCAAGTAGGTTTAAAAAAAAAAAAAAAAAAAAAAGAACGTGCATCACACTCATCCATGTTTGGAGGACTGTTTAGGAAGGAGCCACAGAGGCATGGTAGAGAGCTGTTTAATTCATATTTTTATGCTAAAAGCAGTTTCAGCCGGGCGTGGTGGCTCACGCCTGTAATCCCAGCACTTGGGAGGCTGAGGCAGGAGGATCGGTGCGAGTTCGAGACCAGCTTGGGCTACAGAAATGAGCTCAAGGCCAGCCTGAACTGCATAGTGAGACCCTTTCTCAAAAAGACCAAAAAAAAAAAAAAATGCAGTTTCAATGGGTAAACATGACCAATGCAAAGCCGAGAAGTCCAAATATTAAAATATTTTCAACACTGCAGGTTTTGTGATAATGTACAGTATTTTTAAGTCGTTTTGTCAATGTTACTATTGCTGCCTGTTTGTAGTAATGAAGGAAAAGTAAGGGGAGGTGAGGACCACAACAAAATTAGAAAAGATGCAGGCCAAAAGAAACTGTTAAAACATACTAAAAAAGATGTTGAGTATGTGCTTATATAAAGCTAAATTGATCTTAACTCTTCTGTCAGATTTGCTTCCTGAGTTTGAGAAAGGAAGATTTTAGACCCCTGGAGAAGTTTGTAGGTATTTTTGTGATAGGGTAGTATGTATTCTTACTGTAGTACAGACTTTTGCTAGAAGTTTTGTAAAAAACAAAACAAGACAAGGTTTCACTGTGCAATTGAGGCTGGCCTCGATCTCACAGCAATCCTCCTGCCTCAGTCTCCTGAGTCCTGGACTATAGGCGTGCCCCACCAGCCTGACTCCAAAAATGTCTTTTGAATTATAATTGAAAATGCTACATTCATAAATGTGGTGCAACAAAGCAATTTCTAGATAGGAAATCATGACATGAACTTCAGTCTTTTCTATACTCTAACAGTGTGACTTTGGATAGCTCCTTTGTCTTTTATACTGCTACCAAGGTAATTTTTCTGAGATGCAAATCTGTTTATTTTTTTGTGTTCTTTCAGTATTGGGGATTGAACCAAGGGCTTTTCATGCTGTACTAATCTTTAGCTCTTTCTTGGTTTTTATTTTGAGAGATAGAGTCTTACTAAGTTGCCCAAGGCTCAAATTTGTAATTGTCCTACTTCAGCCTTGTAGAATGCCCAGGTTATTCATTGCTTCTTTCTGAAAACCCGTGCTTGTCCTTTACCTGTACTATTTAGTCATAACTTGCCGTTCCCAGGCCTTACATCATCTGGCTTCTCTGGATTTCCCCCACCATAAACCTTGAGCTCCAATTTTACTAACAAGAGCAGTTTACTAAATGAACCATGCTGTTTCCTGACTCAGCCTTGGCTATGTTCTCCTCAGTGCTTAACATCCCTTTTGTGTGTGTGTGTATCTTGTCTGTCTGTCTGTCTGTCTGTCTGTGTCTTTGCGTCTCTGTCTCTCTTTTTATTTTTGTTGACAGGGTCTTGCTATGTACTTTGGGCTGGGCTTGGGCTGGGCTTGAATTCAGTGTTGCACAGGCTGACCTTCAGCTCACAAAGATCCTCCTGGCTCAGCCTTCTGAGTGCTGAGATTACAAATGTATGCCACCATGCCTGGTCTCTCTTCTTCCTGTAAAGTTGACTGTTTTTTTTTTTTTTTTTTTCCTTCTTCAAGAAACAGCCCTCTGCTTTTTAGTCTTCCTGTGTCCTCTTGTCCACTTTCTTCCCACCTCGCTGGGTTAGGCACTCCATGTATCGTCTTGTTCATCTAGTGTCTTATGTTCCTTAGTATGCTGTAATTATTTTTCTCTCTTCCTGAATTTAAAGCCAGCTTCCTATGTGTCCTATTACTTTTTCAATCTTCATTCATTTGTTTGCATATAGTTGTCTCATTACATGTTTGACCTCTCAGTACCAACCTTAACACCTTCGTAGTGCTGGAGATAATCTCAGTCAGGTCCTATTTTCTGAAACTAAGGTTTCTGAACGACCACAAGCTGATATTAGAACTGTAGTCCCTAGCATCGTATTTAGGAGACTTCCCTTCCAATGGAAGTTAAACCTGCAGAAGTCTTGTACAATATCTAGGCAGCCACTAATCCCTATCATTAAAATTGCTAAGAAAGATACTAATTTAGCATTTCAAGGCTTGGCTAGTCGTACTTTGGTAGATGTTTTACCTTGGATGCTTTTTACTTGGAAAATAACAGTGTCAGTGTTTGTGGGGTTTGGGGAATTAGGGGTAGGTACTGTAGATTGCACCTATTAGGGCCTGTCACTAAGATATATCCCTAGCACTTTTTAATCTTTAGTTTTGAGACGGTGCTGTGAAGTTACTTAGAGTGGACTCAAACTTGCTACCCCCTGCCTCAGCCTTTCAGAGTGCTAGGAATACAGACAGCTCTGACTCATAATGATCCTCCTGTTTTCAGCCTCTCCAGAGCTGGGATTACAGGCATGCATCACTATGCCCCATCTTGGTGACTTGTCTTTCCAGGGATCAAACCCAGGCCCCTGCACTTGCCTAAGCAGGCATTTAGTCCACTGAGCTATCTCGCTGGCCCTCCATTACTCTAGATTAGTACTTTTTCCTGAACTTTATGTAGTGAAACCAGGTCATTGCTTTACGTTTCCTCTGTTTGACATGATGTCAGTGATGTTCATCCGTGTTTTGAGTTAGCAATAAGCTTGTTTTTTTCCATTGCTGTTGGCAGTTTCTAGCTCTTAGAAATAAAACGGTTCTGAATAGTTTTGTACTTGCGTTTTGGTAGGTGTAAGAATTCATTTCTTGAATAATAAGTAGGAGTTCACGTATATCATCTGTCTCATACACACACGTATTTATCTGCATCCCCTTCCTCCCACAGTACAAACATGCATGAGACCCTCAGCTGCAGGATTTGCAGCTGACACCGGAGTACCACTAGCAGGGTCTCCTGTGGCATTCAGACCTTGTCCATCTGTGGAAGGAGATGTCTTCTTTTGGGCCTTTGATGCTCTCATCCCAGCCTCTCATCGCTGACTTAGGGGAAAAAGAGGCTAGCTCTCCACTAGAGCTCTATAGAAAGATGCCAGTATTGAGTGTTGCTTTTTAAAACTTCGCAATTTCATAAACAGAAGGTTGTTCTTTAATTTATATTTCCTTAATTGTAAATGAATATGAGCATTATGAAATTTTTATTTCTGTGCAGTACTTTGGATTGTGCCTGCTAGGCATGTATTCCACTGAACAGCATCCCAGCGCTATTTGATTTTGAGACAGGGTCCTACTAAGATCCCCTGGCTGGCCTTAAAACTTGTCATCCTCTTGCCTCAGATTCCTGAATTGCTGGGATCATAGGCATCACTGGGCCCATCTTATAAATTGTTTTATAAGCAGGCAATTACACCTGTAATCCCAGCACTTAGGAGGCTGAGGCTGGAGGATTGATGCGAGTTTGAGACCAGCCTGGGCTACAAAAATGAGTTGAAGGCCAGTCTGAGCTGCATAGTGAGACCTTGTCTCAAAAGGACAAAATAAAGAAAGAAAGAAAAGAAAAGAAATAAATTGAAAAAACATTCAAAATTCAAAGACCTAAGCAGTTGTCCTAGATCAACCACTGTTATCATTGTTTTATGTTTACTTCTAAAGACATTATAGATCATATGTACACTTGTGTGTACAATAGATTGCTTTTGGACCTTCTACAGATACCAAACTCCACAAATGCTGAATTCCCTAACATGAAATGGTACAGTATTTGTGTATAACTGATGTATATTCACCTAGGTGCTTCAGTATTACTTATCATATATAACACAACTAAAAGATAAGTAAATAGCTCTTATATGCTGTTGTGTAGAGAATAATGATTAGGAAAAAAAGCCTATCTGTAGCCGGGTGTGGTGGCGCACGCCTGTAATCCCAGCACTTGGGAGGCTGAGGCAGGTGGATCGGTGCAAGTTCGAGGCCAACCTGGGCTACAAAAGTGAGCTCAAGGTCAGCCTGAACTGCATAACGAGACCCTGTCTCAAAAAGACAAAAAAAAAAAAAAAAAAAAAGCCTATCTGTTCATTACAGAATTTATTATTTATTTTTTTATTTTTTTATTTTTTGTCTTTTGAGACAAGGTCTTGCTATGCAGTTGAGGCTGGCCTTGAGCTCACTTTTGTAGCCTAGGCTGGTCTCGAACTTGCACTGATCCTCCTGCCTCAGCTTCCCAAGTGCTGGGATTACAGGCGTGTGCTACCACGCCCGGCAGCATGATTATTTTTTTCCCAAAAGTATTCATTTCACTCCTGGTTGAATCCAGTGATGTAAAACCAATGGATCACGGAAGACTGGCTGTCTGTGTATGCATGCGTAAATGTGTATGTGTGAACTGTGTGTGTGTGTGTGTGTGTGTGTATACAGAGTGTGTATACATATGTCAAAACATTAGCTGCATTGTGGAGAACATTCATTAAAATACTGTCTGGCTTAGATGTGGTATCGTGTACTATACTGTATACTAAAAATTAGAAAGATTCTGAAAATGATTAGTATCTGGCTACTGGCCCAGACGAAGGAAAGCCAGGCCTGGCAGCACTGGCAATAATTTTTTTATAAGACAAGTGGCCTTAGCTCTTTTTATTATTGGATCAATTCTTTGACAATAGTGCTTCTGTTTATAGTACTGACTCTGTAGTAATGTTCTAAAATGCAAAGCCTAGTTTTTTGAAAATTAGAGAGTTGATCCCTGAAAAAAGTTCTTTGATGTGCAACAAAAGCTATAGAAGTATTTAAAAGAAAGATACTATATTTTTAGGTATTTTAGTATTTCTTTGACAAAATTATAGCAGAATTCCCATGACTGCATTGCTTAATAGTGAAAGTTGGAGCTTGAAAAACTGCAAATAAAATTCATCATTTCCCTAAACTCTTATTTGCCTAATTTAAAAACCAATCAGCTTAGATATAAACATTTTAAAGTGTATATATTTTAAAGATTTTCATGGTAATCATGATGCGTGTCATACATTAAAGACTTTTTTGAGCTTAACTTGAATGTGACTGTTGAAGAAATGCTGTTAAGTAGTAAGAGCCAAGAGGTTTTAATTGGATTTACAGAGTTTTTAATGGTTTGGGAAAAATGTATTTGTTTTGGGGACAGATTTCTTTTAAAAGGCTGTTATTTCTAAAGGGAAAATTTAGAGGTGCCTACTGTTTGCCAAAGGCTAGCTGGTTATATGACCCAGATAAATGCTCAGGGCCCTGTGTGTTACAATTCCTGTCTCCCATTCAAGACTGATTACAAGACTGTTGGGCTGCAGAAAGAACTTATACTTAACAACAGTGTTTGATGATATCTTGGAGGGGAGAGGGTTACAAAGGAGTTTGTCAGAAGTGGGAAGAGATCATCTTGATTTTATTTTTTTTTAAGTTACATATTTATAGGAAAATTGTAGAATAGCACACAGAGAAACCCTAAGTACCATATACTCTTCTCTTAACTTCCCCTAGTGTTGCTGTCTTATATTTCCTACATTTATTGAAACTAGGAAATCCATCCAGATTTTTTAAAAAAGGAATCAAACTGTGTCTGTATGTGTGTGCAAGTACATGCCTATGTGCCTACTATGTTTAAAGAACATTTGGTGCTGCAATGTGTGCATTGTTGGAGAAGAAGTAAAGATTGTAGGTAACAGTAACAGACAGTAAGCTTAGCATCCTTCCTTGAGCAAGTTCTCAAGTTATTGAACACTTGTGTTGCTGATATATTTATAAGAGAAAACTCTAATCAGTACAAGTTGGTGCAAGTTCACAAAGAACAGGCCATGACTCCCAGCCTCACTCTTTTCTTACAGGGTAAGTAAACTGGTAGACACCTCAGGAAATACTGGCTGTGGTGTGTCTGCAGTTATAGTTACATTTATTGGATTTTTCCTTCCTTCCTTCCTTTATTTATTTATTTGAAGAATCAGGGATTGAACTCAGGACCTTGAATTTGCCAGGCAGGCACTTGTGCCCCTGAGCTATCTCCTTGGCCCCCAGTTATTGGGTATTTGATGAGAAAAAGAGCACTCAATGTTATTCACATAGCATTTGTATGAACTTTGTAGATAACATAGAGAACTGTCTAAATAATCACATAGGTAAGTGAATTGATGATTGATCAAAAGTCTCTATCTGGGGTTGGCAAGATGGCTCAGTGGTCTAAAGCGCTTGCTTAGGCAAGCTTAGGCAACCACAGGAACTGAGGTTTGATCCCCAGCACCACATGCTGCACCAGCCCCACCCCCAGGGCAGGCTGAACTGGCCATTAATATATATAAAAAAAAGTTCCTGTCTGAAGCTTTACTAATGAGATGATATTAAAATCAAACTGCAGTACATTCTTAGTGGTATGCCTGGAGATGCTTTCTCAATGTGCTATTTAAATTTTTTATCAGTTCTTCCCCCTACATTGTAAGGGGGAGCTAGTGTAGGTAAAGAGTTGTGGGCCTTACCTGCCCTTACAATTTTAAGTAATTAGAATGACAGGCTATATTTAAGAATGTATTTATTTTAATGTTTTGTATTTGATGTATAGATAATAGGGACAAACAAAACCCTGTAATAGAAATTTTTAAAAAATCTGCACAGAATCAAGGTGAGAGACTTGGAGGCTAACAACAGGTTATTGTTACCTTTTT
>PVJA010022700.1:0-34023 GCA_004027025.1 Myocastor coypus | reverse complement strand
AGAGAGAGAGAGAGAGAGAGAGAGAGAGAGAGAGAGAGAGAGATCCTCATCATGGTCTAACAACAGGCCCTGCTCAGACACTGCCCTTTCTTTTCACTAGGCCTGTTCCTCAGAGAGCCTCTTGGCATGCACACCTGCTTTGTGGGGGTCTAGGGATCACCTTGTTGTCCTACAAAAATAAAATCTGTCCTATCCACTCCATCTGGTCTGAGGAGGAATCCCTACCACTTTTCCTGCCATACTTTTCTTCCTAGTACTTTTTTTTCTTCCTAGTACGTTTTATTACCTAATACATTTAAAATTATTTGTTTTTTAATCACATATCTCTCCCAATTGGGATGTAAGTTTTATGAAAGCAAAACTGTTGCTTTGGTTCACCCTACAACCCCAGCATCTAGAACAGTCACTGCCAAGCTGCAAGTGCTCAATAAATACTTAAGAACATGGGCAATGGAGACTGATGGCCCAGGTTAGAAGCCTGGCTCCACTACTTACTGTGTGATTCTGGACTGGTTACTTAAACTTTCTGTACCTCAGTTTGTTCCTCTGGGAGTTGCATCTGTGCCTATAATAATGCTAGTATAGGGTTGTTGAGCATGAAATAAATTCATACGTGCAAGATGCTTATGCTAGTGCCTGTCATATAGCACACATTATAAAATTTTATTTTTGTTTATTAATTGATGATAAATCCAAAATGGTAATACATATCATGTGTTCAGCAAAGTATTATAGATTTTTTTATGTATTTGGTACAGGGTCTCACTACCCAGCTCGGACTCACAGTGATGCTCCTGTTTTCAGCCTCCCCAGCACTGAGATTACAAGCATGCACCAGCAGGCCTGCTCTTGGTGGCCAGCTCAGTGTGCCTGAGAGTGGGGCCAGTGGCATGAGGTGCTAGGTATCAGACCCAGGTACCTACATTTGCCTAAGCAGGTGCTTAGTCCCCTGTATCTTGATATTATGTTGATATACATTTATTAGTAAAAATATCCCCATATATCATCTAAAAAAGCTTACTGATACTGAAATCTAAGTTTGAAAAATCAATATTTACTGTAATTTTATCCAATTCATTAGCTATTATACCCCAAATGCTTTGTGTAATATTACTGCCTCAAAGATACACAGTATATGGAATTCTCACATTTTTGCACACAAAATAATCTACCTTAACAATTTCTTCTTTTATTTGACATTTACCACTTGAATAAACAATAACTAAAAGTATAGTGAATAATCTTTAATCAACTTATGCATGCTATTTTCTCTTTAACATTGAACTCTAAAGCAGAACCATTTAATTTTGTATAGAACTAGATCAATAACAATTTTCAGATATGGAGAAAAAAGTCTTGAGGCCCAGTCATAGGAATATAATTCTCAGGGAGGAGGGGAGGTGAAAGGAATAGAAAAAGAACTATGATAAGTTGTATACATGTACCAACCCCAAGAAGAACGTGTTCATTATGTAGTACAAACTCATGTCAATAGAAATTAAAATTTAGCCATAAGAGAAACATAATTCTTGTGGTCTACATTATCTAGTTATATGTTGTATGAGTGTTGCTTTTTAGTTTTGGGTTCTTTGGAATATTAATATGAAATTTCCAATAAATAAAAACAAGTGAAAACTGCATGATCATTAAATCAAACAGTGCGAGACTAGGCATGGTGGCACGCACCTATAATCCCAGCACTTATGAAACTGAAAACAGGAAAGAATCCCTCAAGTTTGATCTGCGTAGTGCGACCCTATGGACCCTGTACTAAGTACATTTTTAAAAAATGCAGGAGAGGGCCTGGCAGGATGGCTCAGTAGTCTAAAGTGCCTGCTTAGGAAAGCTTGGTTGGCTGCAGGGACCGTGGTTCAATCCCCGGCACCACATACTGTGCCAGCCCTGCCCTCAGGGCAGGCTGAGCCGGCCATAAAAATAAATAAACAAAAGTTCTGAAACAAGAAAAAAATAAAATAAAATAATTCTTTTTTAAAAATGCAGAAGAATTTCCAAGTGCAAAGATGCTTGGGGAAAATAATGGCCTGGATCCCTGCCCTACATGGGTGCCTAACCCCCACCCCTGGGGCTCTCAGAAGACTCTGTAACTATAGAAAAAAATTGTTTATTAATTTTGGGATAGATTCCACAGTGGTGGGTGTAGCTCAGTGATAGAACACTCACATGGCATGTAAAAAGCCCTGGATTCCTTCTCCTGTGCTCCAAAAAATGAAAGAAAAGAAAATAGATTCCTTTATTGCATTTCCCAAAACACCTCCACAAACCATGTTTTGGAAATGCTGGATTAATATAAATGATTACAGGACTCCTTTTCGCCCTAAAAAATTTTCCCAGTTTTAAAAAAGCTCTTGGACACTTTGACTAGTTGATTTCAATCAGCTAGTACGTAACACATTCATTTGATTATCTAAAAATCTACTTTGAAAAAGTTTGCATGGAAAATTCCCTCACAACTCCTTCCATTTTCCACTCATTTCAGGGTTTCAGTGCCCAGCACCTCCTAAAAGTACCCAGCACTGCTATTGTTTCCAGCCTCTTTTCAAAATGTCTTTGTACACATAGAAGCAAATACAAACATAGGCCCATATTTTATATGAGTGGCCATACTGTCCAAGCTCTTCCCCTTTTTTCATCCAACAATGTAAACCTGATGTTCTTTCTAAGTCGGTACAGAGAGCATCTAGTTCTTTGTCAGTGTTACCTTACATGGATGAACCATAATTTTCTTACACAGTGTCCTGTCATGCACACTGTCTTTGTTCTTTTGCTATTACAAACAGTGCTGCAGTGAGTAATCCTGTTTTCAAAATGAGATTAATTAGATCTCAGCAGGGTCAGCTTGCTGTGTGAAGACAAGTGCCAAAGTTGAATCCAAAGTGCCTTTGTTGAGACTGGAGGCCTGAGATGCACGCGCACACAGCTCACTGGCTCCAGGTCACACACCACCCTCGACACTCAGTGGTGAAACACAAGGCAAAGCGGTCGTGTCTGGGCTCAGCAGCACAATGTCACAGACCATGATCTGAAAGTTACTAGACTTGAGAAAAGGCAACTCAATCCTACTAAGAAAATAACTTAAAGGAATTCCAAATCCTGTTGATCCAAGGCAAGCCTAATGACTGTAGTTAGCTGACCTCACAGTTAGACATGATTAAGCACATTACAGCGGAGGCTCAGCTCCTCACAACTGGAAACCTCCCAGCGAGGCCTGTAAACAAGATATGCTGCTTTCCTTTCCATCCACTCACACTGCTTGGAGCAAATGTCTGTCTTTCTGGGAGCCTATTCTCTTCATCATTGATTCCAACATGTGGGCCAGGTGTGTCCTAATCATTGGTTTTCGTTTTCTATGTCTAAATTAAAACATAATTTACATACAGATGTAAGATGCAGAAATTTCACATTTATAGTCCATAAATTATTACAAATGAAAATATTGGTTAGAGCCGGGCGTGGTGGCACATGCCTGTAATCCCAGCACTCGGGAGGCTGAGGCAGGAGGATCAGTGTGAGTTTGAGACCAGCCTGGGCTACCAAAGTGAGCTCAAGGCCAGCCTGAACTGCATAGTGAGACCCTGTCTCAAAAAAAAAAAAAAAAAAAGAAAGAAAGAAAGAAAGAAAGAAAGGAAAATATTGGTTAGCCAACAACTTCATAAAAATTTTTCATATAGAAAAATTGGGCTGGGGGGTGTGGCTCCTAGACAGAGAGTTTGCTTAGGACGTGCAACTCTCTTGGTTCAATCTCAGGCATTACAAAGAAAAAAAAATGTATTCCTCCAAAAAGTTTCTTTACATCCCTCTTTCTAACTCTGTCTGCCACCTAAAATGTTACCCAACTGTTCTGATCCTAAGTTGATTTCATGCAGGGAAAATACCTGATTATACAACCAGGCTTAGGAAATGGCAAGTGAGTTGAAAAGAGCCTATGACTCATTCCCACGTCCCTAAGTTCTCCAGTGTAGGTGAAGCCATTTCAGTTGCTGAATACATACTTCATTTTGTTCTCCTTCATGTTGTCTGTGAATGAGTCCTCTTGGGGGGGAAAAAAGTTTCCTTTGTTTTATTTTAATTTATTTATTTATTTATTTATTTATTTATTTTATTTTTTGAGACAGGGTCTCACTGTGCAGTTCAGGCTGGCTTTGAGCTCACTTTTGTAGCCCAGGCTGGTCTCGAACTCACAATGATCCTCCTGCCTCAGCCTCCCAAGTGCTGGGATTACAGGTGTGAGCCACCATGCCCGGCTCCTTTGTTTTAAATTAAAATAAATTTTGAAGTCATTTCCAGTTTCAGGCCCCAAGTTTGTACACTGAAGACAACCAACTCTGCAGAGTCAGAAACTATAACGTGAGCCTGACCCTGCATACCCACCTTGCCTGCTTCTTTGTGAGATGCACACAGCCAAATTATGAGGGTGAGGTGAGGCTCTGTGTCCAAAACAGAGCTCACCATAGCAGAGCCATCCATGGGCAGGGAATGCAATCCAGGCAGGGTCGTAGTAGCTAGAAGGAAGTGCATTTCAATTTATAGGTTAGGACCGACCAAAGACATGGAGGTTAAAAGTCGATGTGAATTTAAAGCACAGAGGGGCCAAGCTTCTCGGGTGAGTAGGTGATCCTGAGCTCAGGGCATGAACACCTGGGCTGTGGGTAGAACAGCCAGTGCCTCTGGGTTTTCTTTTCACCTTTGGGTTTTATTTTCTGTCTTTGTGCCAATGATGACAGTGTAGATAGCATCCTTGTTTGACGTAAGGCATTTTACATAGGTGCCCCCTAAGCCAACAGGCCCAGGAGTGGGAGGGGGCTGCAAAGTATTCAACAGGGGGAAGGAGAAAGGAGTGCAGATTGCTGTGGACTGTTGGACAAGGAAGGAGATTTTCTCCAGCCCCTTGGTGGTGTGGATCCCAGGAAAGGACAGAGGACAGCTGTTCTCTATCTGTGATAGTACCCTAAGCTGACTTTATGACAGCCAGTGACTTAGTAGATGGTGGAGCTGGGAATTTATCTGAAGAGCAGAGCCTGAAATCATGGCCCTGGACCATTGTTGAAGAGCACTCTCAAATTGATAGGAGTAGAACTGTCCCTCTCGAGAAGCCCAGGGACTCTAGACTGTCAGGAACAGTGGCCTCTGCCTGCAAGTGAAAGTCAACCCCAGCCCACTCCCTTTGTTGGACTGTGTGTAATTTGCATATGGAAACCACAAGTGGGGAGCCCTCCTAAAAGGAGGTACTGAACTTCATGCTAATTAGATTGGTGAGGGCTTAAGCCAGTTTTCTTTATGGGAAAGGTAAGACGCCATCACCTTGCACCCTGATTTGGTTCATCTGAGCTGCTCAAGTATGATGTAAACCCTGAGATTCTGTCTTTGTGCTAGGGTAACATTTCTTGCCTTAACAGAAATGCCAAGAACTTGTGCTCCCACTAACCCAGACCACCTTTTGTCAACTTCCCCTTGACTTTCTGCCTCTGCGGTTGCTACTCTCATTTCTTCCTGCCTCCCGCCCCTCTTTTCACCTGCAATCATTAAACTCCCACTCATTCTTTGAGACCTTATTTCAGTGTTATTGTTAATGTGAGACTGTTCTGAGCACCACAGCCATGAAGCAATCTATTGCTCCCTTAAGTTTACAGTATGACTACATGCTTTTATGTCTCCCACAGTGCCTCGTAACTCAAAAGTACCCCTTATATTTAGAAAAAAAAAAAAAAAAGCTAAATTGCTACCAAGGTGTGATGAATAATTGGAGCATCTTGTAGCTATCATCACTGGAGTTGTAACTCCAGGGATGATTCTCCATGGTGTAAGCCAATTCTAGCCTCTTGCCAAGAGCCAGTTAGTACATGACATGACCACAGGGACTGGTCCTGGGGTGTTCCAATCAGAAGGAAGCCCAGGATTTCTGTGTAAGGGCTATTGGAAACATTAGCTTCTCTGTCCCTAGACCAGGTGTATCCTGATGTGGTTCACACTCATCTTGTCATGGATAAGCCAGCCCGTATGATAGAGATGTGCATTCCGTAATTCATTCACTATGAAAAAAAAACTAGTGGACAAATAACTACAACACCCTATTAGGTGTAACATAAAAACACATTCAAGTGCTGAAGCAAAGCCTGCACAAAGACCTGCAGAGCCAAGTGGAAATGAAGTTCTAATTAAAACATGCAACCAGCTTCTCTAACACTGAGCTCTTGCCAACCTGTTCATCCTTTTCATATTTTTCTCTTACTCCTAAGCACAGGTGTTCTAACTAGTGTGCTGGGAATTGTACTAGTCAGTTTTGGAAGCTGAAAGTCTAAGTAAGTTAAGGTGGTTCCTTTGGCTCATTGCTTAGTGAGGTCTGGCCAGAGTGAATATGGGGAGAAGAGATCACAGAAACAGCAAAACAAAGAGGATGGAGTTGGGCTCACTCACTGCTAGGAGAGCTCAAGATCCCAGAAGAGGTCCCTTAATTCCTCCTGAGGCAAGTCCCCTAGTGACGAAAGGACATTCCAATAGGCGCCACTCTCAAGAGTCACACCACCTCTTCACTCTGCCATGCTAGGAACCAAACTCCCAACACATATGCCCTTGGGGATCACCTCAAAATGCGTCCCAACCACAGCAGGAATGTAGCATTGTGGGAGAACTGTGGGTTCCTACATTAAATATGTGTGCATGTGTGTGCACACACACATTCACAAGACCTGAATCTTGTTAGTGAGGGGGAAATATACTTCCAATTCCTGTGAAAGTTGTAACACTTGATTGTATAGAATTGGACACTCCAAAACTTTTGGTAAAAATTATCAAGATGGAATTGGTGGGCCAGCAAGATGGTTCAGTAGTCTAAAGTGCCTGCTTAGGAAAGCTTAGGCAACCACAGGGACCGCGGTTCAATCCCTGGCACCACATGGTGTGCCAGCCCCATGCCCAGGGCAGGCTGAGCTGGCCATAAAAAATAAAATAAAAATTATCTATGTCTACTTAAAAGACTTTGTTTTTCCAGTGCTGGGATTAAACCTAAGGTCTTGTGCATGCTTTGCTAACATTGCCACTAAGCTACAACTTGGCACTCTTTTGGACATTTTTTTCGTTGAATTCTCTGTTAAAAATCATTTTGTAATTTCTACCTAAAGTCTTATACTACAGTTTACTTTCTTTTAAAAAATTAATATATTGTTTGTGCCCCTCTCATTAGTATTAAAGAAATAAAATAGACTTTTACCTTAATATGAAGTTAGTATTTGGAACTATTTTCCCTAGAAGGCAAAAAAGGATTCAAATAATAGGATGATTATACTGACTTTCCCCAATTAGTTCTATGCCTTGACCTTTGGTGCAGGATTTTGCAACCTGTTTGTTCCTTTGCTATCTTGGCAAGCATTTCTGAATCCTTTCTCTGGGGACCTGACTCCTTATGAGCCGGGACCATGTCTCATGTCTATTTCATAACTCATGTCTTCCTTGTACCATGGGGAGTATGAGAGCTTCCCAAGAGCTCTTGGAAATTTCCACAGCAGCTGCTCAACCCCAACCACCCGCCCCAAACTGGGACCTGGCCTGCACGTCCTACCAGCCCAAGGACACTGAACCTGGCTCTGGGTCAGGCTCTAGGTCTATTTATGACTTTTTATCTCAGGGTTTGTGGATTGGCACTTTGCACTCAGGAAACTTCCTTCTAGCTTCATCAGTCAACACACAAACATGTGTCCTTATCTGGACAAGAGGCAAACAGAAGGTTAGACAAACAAACTCTTAAACCAATTCTTCTACCATGGGTGCCTACTTGACCTGGTATGTCCTTATCTTTGGTTCATTCTCCTGGTTCAGTGCCTAAATCTCTGGTAAAAATAAAGAAAGAATTTGGGTATCAGATCAGGTATCTTTTTGAAAACTGATGAACTTATCCATAAATTATTACTTCTCACATGTTTCCCTGTTGTGGGAAAATCTGTCTCCAAGATGGTAGGAAGCTCTTGCTCATGCTAACAGTCATTGCTCTGAACTTACCCCACTGATAACTCATCACTGGTAAAGTCAAAGGCTCATGGGAACTGGTCATGGATAAGCTGATCCCTTGAGGATTAGAAGTGCCTGGTGCTCAAGCAGTGTCCCTGGGTCTATGACAACAGCACTGTCCCCTCTTCGAGACAAGTAGCTAGGAGCTAAGAACCTGAGAACAAGGCTAAACTTGACCATTAACCATCCCCTTCCTAGGTACATTATGTAACTTCTCTGGGCTTCATGTTTTATGGGCTAAGTTCCTTACCCACCTACTTCAGTCCTAATTTCACTTTATGATATGTGCAGTATTGTTTTACCATTGCCATTTCTAGACAAAATTTTCTCTACATCCAGTGGAAGTCTAAAGCTTTCAGAACTCCAAATTCTTGTTGCTAAATGCTATAGTTTCATTTATGTCTCTATTATTTCTTCTACCAAATCCAGCATTCAAACTCATCCAAATTGAAGAGTAGAATATCCATTTTGCAAGATTCACCCCTACCATGAAACTGTGCTATAAATGCTTTTGTCTATTAAAATAAAAATATAATTTCTGCAAAATTCTAGTGTAAATGACAATTCATTGTCTTAAGAAAAAGAAAAATTATAAAAAGAAGGCACCATTTTGGATCTAATTCTCACAACCAGGAAATTTGTTTATATGTCAAAAGTAAATAAAAGATCACTGTCATCTGGGAGTTTGGCTCTGCACCAATAAGTAGGAAGGAAAAGCTCAAGATATGTGGAGGAAAGTTAGATATGATTGATCTTGTGATCCAAGATGAAAGGAAAACACAAATGAAATTGTAAATTGCAAATGACCCCAAAAACGTTTTAGAAAAAAGCAGGTCCACAATCAAATACGTAACCAAAAGTAGGTAGGAGCCATAGTCCATTTCACTGCTGATACAAAGGAGGTTTATTATCTCACACTTTTGGAGGCTAAGAGTCTACGGTCAGACAGTGGATAACATCACAATGTGGGGAGCAGCTTAAAAGTAAGAATATAGAAAAACAGGGAAGAGCTGGTCCTGGTCTTTCATAACCTCTCATTCTTGGGAGAAGGAATTCATTCCCCAATGCCAGCTCTAAGCCTATCCTGTGATGGCATCCCTAATGACCTCAGTGCTTCCCTCAGGCCCCACCTCTCAAATATCCCACCACCTCCCAGCGCTGCCACCCAGGGCCACACTTCTAGCATGCAAATCCTTGAGAGACAGCACATCTAAACCGTAGCAGAGGGCTGAGTGGGTCAACAGGACACTCTTCTCATACACTGGCTGACACAGGCTCTGAGGACTTCATGATGGGTGTTACCTCCATCCCATGGTGGGTTTAATGTGCTAGATCTTGCAATGGTACCCTCCATTCCTGTCTATCCACTGGCAGCAACACAATCACATGCCTACACCCAGCTTCAAGGAAGCATGGAAAATGTCACTCAGCTGTGTGTTCTGAAGACAGAGAAGAGCACAGATTTTGTGTAGCAGTACACAATCTATGCCACGGACTCCACTGAATTCCCTTGTCAAAGAGAAGGAGAATCAGGGAGGAAAACTGAGGAACAACACTGGTAAGAAAACTGGAAGTTCTAAGTACAGAAAGAATTCGTAAGAAAGCACCTTGATGCCCCCAGAAAATCGCAGTCTTCTGACCTGGAAAATTATGAGTTTTTGTTTGTTTTGGTGGTACCAGGGATTGAACTCAGGACCTTATGCTTGCCAGGCAAGTACTTATTCCACTGGGCTATCTCCCTAGGCCCAGAGCTTTCTTATGTTTTAGGAAATGCAGCAAATAGAAATGCTGCCAGAAGACTGAGAGGTAGATGATGTCATCCCGATTTTTAAAAGGCTAAGAAATTGGAACTTTAAGAGTATACATTGGCAGACTTAACTTCAATATGGGGTGAGGTGAATGGTTAAAAGTTAATTAAGTAGATAAACTCAAATATTTAAAAGGGCAAGAATTGACCACTTAGTCACCATGGGTCTGCATCAACTTCATTGCCTCTTTTGAAGGAGATAGCCTTAGCAATGTTTATTTTCTTAGACTACAATACTTCTTCAGAAAACTTAAGTCCAAGCACACAGTGCAAATGTTGCACAAAAATGTCCATTACAACTTTATTCATAATAGAAAAAATGAGATATACAACTGAGAAGAATAGGGATAGGGGAATAATTATATAAATTACTAATCATTGATACAATTCACTAGATTGGCTTTAAAGAATAATTATATAAGAAAATAGTTATGAGAAATGATTTATAAAAAAAATTAATAAAAACTGCCATGTGATCCAGCACTCTGACTACTAGACACACATCCAAAGGAAACAAAATGAGTATATCAAAAAAAAAAAAAAAAAATGACTACAGTCCAATGAACACCACAGCGGTGTACCTCAAATAAGGAAGCAACTTACATGTCCATCAGTAGATAAAAAGATGAAGAAAATGCGATACAGAGTGAAATACTACCCAGCCTTATAAAAGAATACAATCCTGGCCGGGCGTGGTGGCGCACGCCTGTAATCCCAGCACTTGGGAGGCTGAGGCAGGAGGATCAGTGCGAGTTCGAGACCAGCCTGGGCTACAAAAGTGAGTTCAAGGCCAGCCTGAACTGCATAACGAGACCCTGTCTCAAAAAGACAAAAAAAAAGAAAAAAGAATACAATCCTGTTACATGTGACAATGCAGAGGAGCCTGGAGGCTATTGAGTGAAATGAACCTGACACAGGTATACAAGAATGGCACAATCTTAATTTACTTTTAGAATTGAAAGGAGTTGAATTCATGAGAATAGAGAATAGACCAGTGTTTGTCAGTGGTTAAAAAATTCAAAACTCCAGTTAAATGGAAGAAATAAGTTCTGGAGATCTGCTATACAACTTGGTGGATATAGTTAATAGTAATGTATTCTCAAAATGGGAGAGATTTTAAATGTTCTAACTACCATAAATGACGAATATGTAAAATAATATATGTTAATTAACTCAATTTAGCTATTCTAAATTTAGCTATTCTAATCTATATGCATATATATTCCATAATGCTTATATATTGCATATGACACATGATAAATGTATGTAATTTTGTCAGTTAAAAATTTTAACTTTAAAAAATTAAATCATAAAGAAGGATGCAAATGACAAAGAATGAATGCTTTCAGTGATGTGAAAAATAGCGTAGAAGTTATAGGAAAAAAATCTTTTAAAAGAGGATCAATTAAAAAAGATACAGGCCAGGGAGATAACTCAGTAGAATAAGCGCTTGCCTGGCAACTGCAAGGGTCCAAGTTTGATCCCTGGTACTGCAAAAACAAGAAAAAAAAAAAAAAACAACCCACAAACAGATTCTTTCTTTCTTTCTTCCTTCCTTTCTTTCTTTCCTGGAGACAATGCACTCGAGACCCCACTTATGTTCCTCTCTCAGAAAGGAGCTTTCTTTCCCTCAATAAAAATGTTCTGCTCATTAAAAAAAAAAAGATACAGAAATTATGTTAAAAAGTTTTTTTTTTTTCTCTTTTTGAGACAGGGTCTCGCTGTACAGTTCAGGCTGGCCTTGAGCTCAGTTTTGTAGCCCAGGCTGGTCTCGAACTCTCACCGATCCTCCCGCCTCAGCCTCCCGAGTGCTGGGATTACAGGCGTGTGCCACCACGCCCGGCCTAAAAAGTTAATAGTCATTAATTCACCATGACAAATTATTGGTTAGTGTTAGCTTACCCTGCATAATTTCCTACATTTTGCTACATCGCGGTGTGTCTTACATCTACAAATAGGTGAAAAAAAATCTATTTTCTGAAAAAAGAAGTATTATCGATTCCACAGGGCATTTCACAAAGCTCTCCACTGAAGCTCCTAAGTAAAGAGGGATGAGTCTGTACGCTGAGTTGCTGTGGGTGGAGGTGGCTGATAATCACTAAATGACCATTTCTGCGTAGTTTTAGACTCTAGCAGCAGAGCAGGACCAAGCTCTGACAAATTCACTTGCCTGTGCGTCAGATAATCAGAATCTCACTATCCAGTATACTATCTATGAGCCATATGTAACTAATCAATTTTAGCTAATCAGAATTAAATACAATTAGCCAGTTGTGGTGGTGCATGCCTGCCATCCCAGAACTTGGGAGAATGAGATAGAAGATTGCTGTGAGTTTGAGGACAACCTGAGCTACAATATGAGTTCAAGGCTAACATAAAACCCTGTCTCAAAAGGACAAAAAAATTAAATACAATTAAAAATTCAGTTCTTTACATACACTAACCTTATTCCAAGGGCTCAATAGCTATGAGTTGCTATGGTCTACCATATTGTCATACAGGCCTAGAGTATTTCCAGCATGACAGGTAATATTGAAATAGCTAGGAGGCAGTTTCACAAAGGCCACCAGGTTGAAGGAGGAACCATGTCCAGATGATCACCCAGGGTTGGGATCCTGAGCCAGATCTGCACAGGAGAACTTGAACAGATGTAAATACAGTACCTGGAGGTACTCAGAAATACAACTGCAGAGGGACATCAGTATAGTATAAGGACACTGCTTGTAGCTGAAGACAAGTTCTATAGGCTGTGCAGCTAAGCTAACTAATAAGATCTTTAGTTGAATTCAGGATACATAACCTTTAGAACAACCAAATTGATAGCTCTAAGCTACCGCAGTCAAACCACACTGAGAATTTCAGTGTTTTATCCTTCGTGTTTTCAGAACTAGAACTGGCTATAACTATATGGCTGAACTAGAAAGCACAGTTTGGGTCATTAGGAACTGCTACTGACTACGAATAGACTACCATTGGGAGCTACCATAGGATTAAGGAGGGGAAAACACCTTGCAGGGCATTGCCCAGGTACTTGGTTTGTGGTGGTTTTACACTTTGTTTATTAAACAATGAGATCATGAACCCTAAAGGTACTAGAAGTAGTGGGCCTGGTGATAGAGACAGACACCCAGACAGGAAGCACACAGTTTAGCACACAGTGGTTTCAGTCCATACTTGGCTGACTCCAAGGCAGAGTGGAAGAAGCTCACGCAGGTGGAAAAGAGCAAAGAGCAAAGGGAAGAGCCGCAGCTGCAGCAGCTAGCAAGCCCCTCTCCCTTCCACATGCTGTATTCAGGCTATCCTCCCCTGGGCGGGTGTAGCACTCACATTTATAGTGCCAGCATCAGATCACAAGTTAATCACAACCTCTAGAAGCTGCCCATTGACTGCATGAGGCTTTGGGGGAACAACTAGATGCAAACTATAACGCCATGTCTAGATCTTACAGCTCTACTATTTGATTTTTTTTTTTTTTTTTGGTCTTATTCTCCTACCTGCCACTCAAACCCTCTTCCTGTCCTGTTTACACCAGCGCTGTTTCCAATTTTTCCTTTTCTCATTTTTTTCTTTCCTGCTCCCCCACCCTAGTTCCCCTTCTCACATGAGCGTTTTATGGCCAGCTCAGCCCGCCCCGAGGGCAGGGCTGGCGCAGCATGTGGTGCCGGGGATCGAACCGCGGTCCCTGAAGCCGCCCAAGCTTTCCCAGGCAGGCACTTTGGACCACTGAGCCATCCCGCCAGGCCCTGAGCATTTTCTTCCTATTTAACAATATCTATTATACATTTTGGTCCTTATTTACACTTTCATTTTCTCATTCCAGAGAAACAATGTAGTATTTGCACATGCATGTCCAATTTATTTCACTTAAGAGCATGGCCTCAAGATGCATCCATTTACCTAGAAGTGACTCAAGTTTATCCTTCTTTATGACAATGTAGTACTCTGTTGTGTATAAAAAAAATCTTATCCATTCATTAGTTGATGGGAATTTGAGCTATTATAAACTGTGCCGCTATAAACATGGGCTGTAGAATGATGCTTTTACATATTTTAAGATGATACCAAGAAGGTGAATGGCTGGGTCAAATAGAACCGTGAGACCTAGTTTTTGGAGGAATCTCTACACTGATTTCTCCAGTAATTATGCCAGTCTACACTCCAACCAACGAAGGGTTCCTTTTTCCCCACAGCCCTGATAGCATTTGTTATTGGTTGATTTCTTGATAATAGCCATTCTTCTTAGAGTGAAATGGAAATTTTGGGAGTTTAACTTCTAATTCATGAACTACCAGTGATGCTGAACATTTATTCATATATTTATTACTATTTCATCTAAGAATTGTGAATTCATTTCAGATCCCATTTTTGACTGGATATTGTTTTTTTTATTTTATTTTTCTTGTTTCAGAACTTTTGTTTATTTATTTATTTTTATGGCTGGCTCAGCCTGCCCTGAGGGCAGGGCTGGCGCAGCATGTGGTGCCGGGGATCAAACAGCGGTCCCTGCAGCCGCCTAAGCTTTCCTAAGCAGGTGCTTTAGACCACTGAGCCATCCTGCCGGGCCCCTTGATTGGATCTTTAGATTTGAGGGTCTGACTTTTTTTTTTTAGCTCTTTATATATTCTAGATAGTAGTCCTTTGTCAGAGGAACAATTGGAAAATTTTTTTTTCACACCATAGTGGATTGTCTCTTCACTCTTTTGGTGGTTTCTCTTGCTGTGCAAAAGATTTTAAATAAGCATCTTAATAAAATGGGATCCCAGTTGTTGATCTTTTATGATAGCTTCTAGACTTTCAGAATTTTATTCATAAAGTCTTTGTCTATGGCAATATCTTCAAGAGTTCTTTTTTTTTTTTTTTTTTTTTTTGTCTTTTTGAGACAGGGTCTCGCTATGCAGTTCAGGCTGGCCTTGAGCTCACTTTTGTAGCCCAGGCTGGTCTCGAACTCGCACCAATCCTCCTGCCTCAGCCTCCCGAGTGCTGGGATTACAGGCGTGCACCACCACGCCCGGCTTTTTCTTTGTTTATTCACTCATTTTTATGGCCGGCTCAGCCCAACCCGAGGGCAGGGCTGGTGCAGCATGTGGTGCCGGGGATTGAACCGCGGTCCCTGAAGCTGCCCAAGCTTTCCCAAACAGGGGCTTTAGACCACTGAGCCATCCTGCCGGCCCCAAGACTTCTATCTATTCTATGTTCTAGTAGTTTTAATATTTACATCTTTGATCTATTTCAATCTCAGTTTAGTGCATGATTTAAAAAGTAGGTCTAGTTTTTAATCTTCTGCATATAGAAAGACAGTTTTTCCAGCACCGTTAATTAAAGAGGCTGTTTTTCTTCCAGTGAAGGCATTTGGCATTTTTGTCAAGGATAAGATGGTTAAGTACATCTGTAGTTGTTTCTGCATCTTCTACTCTGTCCTATTGATCCTTGGGTCTGGTTTTGTATCTGTTTTTTGTTTTGTTTTGCCAGTACTGTGTGGGCATAGTTATAAAATAACAAACAGCAAATGTTATAGCAAATGTTAAAAGTCAATTAATGACCTCTAACTATGTTCCTGCTGCTTGTCACATAGCTAGCCTGCTAAATTCAGTCAGCCTTGACTGTCCGCATCCAGCTTCTTCTCTTTGATAATGCACTGGGTAAGCTTGACAGTGTCCAGTTTGTGTTTTTCCTTAGTTAAAAAAACATGTGTCATTTCCAACTTGCTTCAAGGACTTCATGTCTGGGACAGACTGGCCCAGTCAAGGACCCATTTAACTCTATTTGCTCTGCTTATATCTCCTCCCCTTCTTCCAAGGATGTTCCTACCTTGTGATAAACAATTTCTTTTAAGTAAATCTATTTGCTTGACAAAGTATGACTCCATGTGTGAAAGCAGTCATGTAATAACCTACCATCAGCCTTGTACTTCTTGCTTGCAAACTGCATTTAAATTGAACTTTAAGGGGCTGGGGAGATAGCTCCATGGCACAAGTGCCTTCCTGACAAGTGCAAAGTCTTGAGTTTGAATCGTGGTCCTGAAAAACAAAAACAAAAACAAACCCCTGAACTTTAAGTTAATTTGTAGTTTGGTGATTTATAATTGATTCCCACCAGTCCACTAGCATAATAAAAGTTGCCTTATAATTCCTCAGTGCAAAGAATCTTCTATTTGGCCTGATATTGGTTTTTCTGTGACAATACTATGCTGTTTTTATTACAGAAACTTTGTAGTGTAACTTCGAGTCTGGGGTTGTAGTGTCCAGTGCCTGGCCTTTGTTGTCCACAGTTACCTTTGCTATCCTAGTTCTCTTGTCCAAATGAATCTATGGATTTTTTTCTCTAATTTTGTGGAATAAACAGTTTGAACACTGATTGGAATAGCATTAAATCTGTATAATAATTTTGCAAGTATGGACATTTTCACTGTATTGGTTTTTCCTACCCAAGAACAATGGGTATTTTTCTATTTTCTGTTATACTCTTGAATCTCCTTTTCAGAGTACTGTAATTCTCAGTGTAGAGTTGTTTTACTTCCTCCATTAAGTTGATCGTTATGTATTTCTTTTTATTAATACTATTGGAAAAGGTGTTATTTAACTAATTTCTCTCTCACTAAGCTTGATATACTTGTATATAAAGGATATTGATTTTTGAGTATTGACTTTGAATCCAGCTACACTACTGAATTTAGTTACTAATTCTAGAAGTCTTTTGGTCTAGAAGTTTCTGTGGGTCTTCTATGTAGCATATCATGTTTTCTGTAAATATGATAATTTAACTTTTTCCTTCCCTATCATTATTACTTTCATTTCTTTCTCTTATCTAATTGCTTTGCCAAATGTTTGCAAACCTATATTTAACAAGAGTAGTGACAAAGGACCCCCTTGTCCTGTTCTTGATTTTAGAACGAAAGGTCTAGTTTCTGTCTATTTTGCATGGCATCAGCTTTTGGTTAGTTATAGGTGGATTTTATAAGATTGAAATAAAAACCTTCCATTCCAGTTTTCTGTAGGGTTTTTATGAATTGGTGGACTTTGTCAAATGTTTTTTTCTTCATATATTGAGATGATCATATGTTTTTGGGGTTTGGTTATGTTAATATGGCGCATTACATTTATTGATTTGCATATATTGAACCATCTGTGCATCCCTGGGATGAATTCTACTTGGTCATGGTACATAACCTTCTTGATGATTTGCTACATGCTGCTCGCCAGTATCTTATTGAAGTTTTTTGCACTTATGTTCATTAAGGAGATTGGCCAGTAGTTTTCTTTCTTTTTTGAGTTCTACTCTGCTTTTGATAACAGGGTAATGCTTGCAGTCAGGAATGAGTTTAGTAGTACTGCAGTCCTTTGAATTTCATGAAAGACTTTGAGAAGTAATGGAATTAGGTCTTCTGTAAATTTCTTGTAGAATTCAGCAGTAAATTCTATCATTCAAAGCCCAAGCCTGGGTTTTTTCTGTTGGTGGTGCTAAGTACTTTATTCTATCTGCAATTTCATTGACATTAATTTATTTAGGGGAGGTTTATTTTTATTTATTTTTATTTTTTAGGGGAGGGACATTAATTTATTTAGCATTTTTATATCTTCTTGATTCAGCTTTGGTATTTTATATGTATCAAGGAATCTGTCCATGTCTTCTGCAGTTTCAATCTTAAGTTCTCCAAGTAGGAATAGATGATCTTCTGGATTTCTGCAGAGTCTGTTGGGACTTCACCCTTGTAATTCCTAATTTTATGAATTTGACTCTTTTTTATCCTTTTTAAAATAAGATTGGCCAAGGGTTTGTTGATTTTACTTAATTTTTCAAAAAAAAAAAAAAAAAACCCCACAACTCTTTGATTGAGTGATTCATTGGGGGCTGGGGAGATAGCTTTGTGGCACAAGTGCTTGCCTGGCAAGTGCAAGGTCATGAGTTTGAACCCCAGTCCTGCCAAAAAAAAAAAAAAGACAGATCTGATTCATTGTATTGTTTTCTTAGTTTCCATTGCATTAATTTCTGCTCTGATTTATCATTTTGTCCCTTGTACAAGCTTTGGTCTTGATATGCTCTTCATTTTTTTTTTAGACTATATTCTTCTTTTTTTAAAACTTTATTTATTTATTTTTATGGCCAGTTCAGCATGCCCTGGGAGCAGGGCTGGCACATCATGTGGTGCCGGGAATTGAACCATGGTTCCTGCAGCCACCTAAGCTTTCCTAAGCAGTTGCTTTAGACTGCTGAGACATCCTGCTGGCCCACTCTTTGTTTTTTAGAAGCTCGAGGTTCAACATTATTATTTATTTTTAGCTCACTCTTTCCTGATAATGGTATTCACTGCTCTAAATTTCCCCATAGAACTCCTTTCACTGTGCCCCATAAGCTCCAGTATGTTGTTTTGGCATTATTATTTAATTGTAGGACCTGTCTAATTTCTTCTTTAATTTCACTTGTGACCCATGGGTTGTTCAGAAGAGTGTTATTTAATTTCCATGTATTTATGAAGTTTTCGTGGTTTCTTTGGCCACTAATTTCCAATTTCATTGCATTATAGTCTGGTGATATGCATAGGATAATTTTGATTACTTTGCCTTTACTTAAGTATGTTCTACAAGTTAGTGTGGCTTCTTTTTTGAGACCATCCCCTGTGTAGCTGAGATAAATATACATTCTGATGTTTTGGAGTGGAATACTCGATTGACATCTACTAGGTCCATTTGTTCAAACGTTTGGTTGGATTAATATTTTATTGTTTAGTTTTTGTCTAGTTGATCTGGATATTTATACCAATGGGGTTGAAGTTACAATTGTATTAGTGCTTAATTGATTTTTCATGTTTATTTAATTATTTGTTTTATGTAATTGAGTACATTGGTATTTGGTGCATATGTATTCATGATTTTTGTCTCTTCCTTTTGGATTGTTGCTTTTACAAGGATATAGTGACTATGGTTGTCTCTCGTCATGAGTCCTCACTTGAAATTTACTTTGTCTGAAAATAGAATGGTTATATCTGCATGCTTCCAAGTTCCACATGGAAATTTGTTTCACATCCTTGGACTTTCAGTCTATGAATTTCTTCTTGAATTAAATGTGTTTCTTGTGTGCAGCGTAGTGTTGGATCAAAATGCTCCTCGATTCATTCTGTCATTGTGTCTTCTGATTTGTGAATTGAGACCATTAACATTGAAGTTACATATGGATTGACTTATTCCTGTAATGCTATTTTCCTGTTGCTGGGTCCCTTTTTCCCCCTGTTTAACTGATTGTCTTGCCTGATGAATTAATTTGGGGGGGGTTCATGGAGTTTTAGTCCTTGTTATGTCTATATAGAATGTCCTTTGGAATATTTTAGAGTGCTAGTTTGGCGTTCATGAATTTCCTCAGGTGTTCTTTGTCACGGAAGTATCTTATTTCTCCATCAGTTTTGAATGAGTTTTTTGGGATATGTCAGTCTGGCTTGGCTAATCCAGAGCACCTGCACCACTACTTCCACTGAAGTTCAGGCTTGCTTCTGGCCATGATGCTGGCCCCAGAGCCATTCAGCCTGGAGTGGTGTGTGCACCTCCTGTGGTCTTTTTTTTTTTTTTTTTTTTTTTTAAGAATTTTATTTATTTTATTTTATTTTTCTTGTTTCAGAACTTTTGTTTGTTTGTTTATTTTTATGGCTGGCTCAGACTGCCCTGAGGGCAGGGATGGTGCAGCATGTGGTGCCAGGGATCGAACTGCGATTCCTGCAGCCGCCCAAATTTTCCTAAGCAGGCACTTTAGACCACTGAGCCATCCTGCCGGGCCCCCCTCCTGTGGTCTTGAATTCAGCTGGAGGCAGCTATGTGGAACCAGCAGTTGCTCTGAGTTTGGAGCTCAGCTGTCCCCTCTCTAAGATGGCTCTCCTGCAGGACATCTGAATCTGAATAAGTCACCAGCCACTGCTGGCTTCGTGTTCCATTCCACTAGTTCCTTTCTCCATGGAGACTTTGAGGGGCACCAGTAGTCCCTGTGTGTCTGCCAGTTCCAGCTGCCTCTCTTATGCAGTGAGCCCAGGCTCCAGGAAAAAGTGCTACCCGTCACCTTCTTCACTGATGTTTCTTTCATTGCTCTCCCCACAGACTTCAGTTCTCACGTCAGATCACTTCCTAGTCCCTGGGATCCACTACTCGCCTTTTCCCCTTTTTCTTTTCCTCATGTTGCTATATTCCAGTGGATGGACACCAAACCTCTCTCTCTCTTGTATGTTAGGGAAGAGTCTAGTCTACAGGGTGTTCAGGGTCTCACTACTAGATTGGACTCATAGTGATCCACCTGTTTACAGCCTCCCAAGAGCTGGGATTACAGGTGCATGCCACCATGCCCCATCTAGGAATTTCTTTTTGTGCTTCTCATCACTCCAGCATCTTCCCCAAAGTCCCTATAGCTCTACTGCTGGAGCTACAGAAACAACTTCGTTATCTGTCTGTCTTTAGGACAATAATAATATACACCTAACATTTTCTATCCACCACCTTTTTTTTAATCTTAAAAACAACTTTATATAATTGTTGTATGACATATGTTTTCATAATGTCTGACTTCCAAAAATGCAACTGTTGTATGATAATGGAATAGATGGAATTGTGCGTGGTTTTCAGCATTTTAGTCCAGACACATGCTGAAGTACTTTAGTCCAGGGAAATGGGGTTGATTGCATAAAATTCTAGAAACAATGGCAAACCAATGATACTTAGATCTGAAGCTGGAGAATGTGCCTCTGGGAGGAAGAAAGGGATTGGAATCTGCATTGAAGTTCAGCCCCATGCAAAGAAGGGCTTTCTAACACTTGCTGAAGAGTTGATGGGCCATTGCATTGTTTGGGGCTAGGATTGTGTAGTGAAGCCAACATGACTTGTCATTTTCTTGTCATGAGGGCTTGGGTGAGCCATTTAGCTCTTCAAAGCCTGTTTCTTAGGCCACTAAAGGAATAAACTATTTCTTAGTGGTCTTTTCCTTTTGTTTTTGAGACAAATTCTTGCTAAGTTGTCCAGTCTGGGCTCATTCCTTCCTCAGTCTCCCAGAGCACTGAGATTACAGTTGGGTACTACCACATCCAGCTTTCGAGTGTTACCATGAGAATTAAATGAGATGATCCTGCCTAGCGCTTACATTGTGGTTTGGCACACCGCAAACGCCCTGCAAATGTTACCCATTAGCTCTTAGTAGTTGTTCCTCGTGACTGAGTGTGGTTTCCACATGTGCAAGCAGGGCACTGTGGTTTAGATGTAGAATGTCCAAAAAGCCTGAGGATACAGCCTTGGTTGCCAGCCCAAGGCACTCCTGGCAAGTGGAAAGAGCATTAAAGGGAGGGTCCTGTTGGTGGTAAGGCCACTAGGATCTCTCCAGGATCCCAGCCCCTCCCCCTTGTCTCCTTCACTTCCCAGCTGCCATGATGTGAGTAGTTTTCTCTGCCACACAGAGAAATCCCCCCAGCTAATGTGCAGGGGGCCGTGGCAGGGGCTTAAAAGCAACAGGGCCAAGTATTCATGATCTGAAACTTCTGAGACTATGAGCTACAATAAACCTTTCCTCTTTTATCTCAAGTATTTTGCCACAGAGGTGGAGAGCTAACACAGAGTGCACGATCACCTATGGGAGCATCACAGGGCACATTCTGTGCTGCATAGGAGGCCAGGAGGTGTTAGATGGAGAGCAGCAAATCCCAAGCCTAAGGTGATACACAGAAAGGCTTTGCGGTCATAGCATTTGACAAATGCTGGAACTAAGTGCACCAAGTTCCTTGATTCTAGCTGCTTCAGCTTTCATATGCAGCCTGGCTGTAGAACTCGTTTCCATGGAGCAACTTGGAGGGAAAAGAATGTCTTGAATACACTTGCAGAGAGTGAGACAGAGGACTTTTTTTTTTTTTTTTTTTTTGTCTTTTTGAGACAGGGTCTCGATATGCAGCTGAGGCTGGCCTTGAGCTCACTTTTGTAGCCCAGGCTGGTCTCGAACTCTCACCAATCCTCCTGCCTCAGCCTCCCAAGTGCTGGGATTACAGGCGTGAGCCACCACGCCCGGCTTTTAATCAGAGGACTTTTAAGACCCTTCTTGACTGTGTCACTGAAAAGTTGAGGTTGTCAAATACAGTGATCTTTCCTGCCATTGTTTAGTCAGCACTTACTATTCATCGGGCACTGCATTAATCACTTTTGGTAGCTAATATCAGATAGCCTTACAGTCTTACCACATAATAATGTTAATATCCCCTTTGAGCAACTGAGAAAACTGAGACTCAGAGTAGTGAAGTGACTTGTGCAAGATTACACAGCTAACCCATGGTGGATCCAGGAATATAACCTTGCCTCTCCTGTCAAAGCCCTGATCTTCCAGGTCATTGTGCTGTTGTGGTACAAAGACTAATTCTTCATATGTTATAGGCAGAGTAAACATTGTGACAGAACCAATCCAGTGTGCTGATTGGTGTGACCTAACAGGGAAGCACAGAACTGGAGCCAGGAGAACTGGACCTGGAACTTCATCTTGTGGCTCCAGATCTCACACCCTTTCTATAGACCAACACTGGAGGCAGCTCATTCATATAGGCTGTATTAATTTTCTTTGTGTGTGTGTGTGTGTGTGTGTGTGTGTGTATGTGTTTAAGACAGGGTTTTACCAGGTTTTTCAGGCTGGTCTTGAACTTACTGTGTAGCCCAGGCTGGTCTCAAACTCGTAGAATCCTCCTGCCTCCGCCTCCCTGGTGCTGGGGTCACAGGTATGTGCCGCCACACCCGAGACTTTTTGGAGAAGTCGTGGTAACCACTGCCTAACAGGAGGTGAGAGTGGGTTCTGCAGTAAGTGTCCTCAACACTCGCTTTCCATTGCTGACTGAGATTGTTTGAGCAAAAATGAGGTCCTGGTTTGGGGAAAACCTCATGGATGCCCTTTACTGCCTCCATCTGAGACCGAATGGAAAAAGCAGGTAGAGTGGGCCTGCTCTCTCCCTTCATGCCCAGTCCACTGCATGCGCTACGGTTTGGCAGCGTCCCTAGTGTATCTCAGGGAGGTCGTGCATTGCACGGAGGTGAAGCCTGTTGGAAGAAAACTGTTACTGTGCTGAGTACTGGAACCCCAGGCCGCCTTTCTCTGTCCCCGCGATGGAGAGATGCTGCCTGGCACAGCACGGGAGCTGTGTGCAACAGAACAGCGAGAGGCCTCAGGCCTCATCCGCCAGGAATGCAGGTCCGAGCCTGAAGGCGGGAAAGCAAGCTTCTATGCTCAGCTCTGCACAACAGGGTGCAGGAAGCTTACAGGCAGCCATTCCTCTGGCCTCAGGGGGCGGAAAGGCAGCTCTTCTCCGACAGCACCCGAGGAGAGGTGAGCCCCGGCCTGCGTGCTAACAGAGAAAGAAGATGCCCTGTCTTTGTTTGTCCATGTGGTGCCACAGCCCTGGCGCTGTAAGCTTTGGACGCTGCACGCTAGTGATGCAGGGAAGGCCTACAACGAAGGCCTCCTGGTGGCCCACAGTGGGATCTGCTGCCCCCATGTGGCCATATCCGTGCAGTGCCGACGAGATGGGACCCTCGAGGTGAGCAAGAATTGGAAGCGGCCAGACGTGGCCTCCAGAGCTCAGCTGTGAAGAAACTTCATACTGCAAACGCTACTGAGGATGCTTGAGATCCTTTATTTGGTGGGCTAATTCTATCCTACTTAGGAATTACAGCTGAGAAAAAACTTTTTCAAAAAATCACGTACCAATTTCAAAATACTTCAGAAACAACAGCTGCATGTGTTGAGATGTGGCTGAGAGGCTGAGGCAGGTGCATAGCTATCTCGAGCCCACTTAACATGGCAACTTAACATGGCTCTGTCAAAATAAAAACATCAAAAAGGCCTAAGGATGGCGACGGAGCTCAGCAAAAAGGCCCCAGAGTTCAATCCCCAGTACTACATGAGAAAAGAAGGCAGGAGCAAGAAAGATCTCCTGGGAACGAGAACATCAGTTATAGGGAAATAGCAAAGCACAAATGAGAGTTAGTGCAAAGACTCCAGTCAGCTACATCTTTGCTGGCCTCTCATCTCTGGCCAGCACTCAGTCCCTGAACATTGCAGATTCAGCTCCATGTGTGCGTAGCGCTGAAGCTGAGGTGAAGCAGGCCCAAGCTTTACTCCCAATACAAACAGTATCTAAGAATGGATTAAAGCGGTCCAAATCTGTAATCCCAGCACTTGGGAGGCTGAGGCAGGAGGATTGTTACAAGTTCAAGGCCAGCTTGGACTACAATGTGAATTCCAGACCAGCCTCAACTGCATAGGGAGACCTGGTCTCAAAAAGACCAAAACACAAAACAAAACATCAAACAAGAAAAAAAAAAAATGGATTAAAGACCTAAATAGAAGACACCAAACTGTAACTTTCTGTGAAGGCAGCAGGTGAGCAATCATGATACTATATTTGGTAATATTTTTTTGAATGTGACACCAAAAGTTCAAACAACAAAAACAAGACAGAAACAAGGTGAAGGCCTTAGCCTCAGGGATAAGGTAATGGATTTCCCTGTGGGCAGTCATTCACTTTTGAATGCATCCTGACTCAGAGAGGTCTAGGAGAGTGCCTTAGTTCTAGCCTTGATCCATTTCAACACCAGCCTGACCGTCCCAGTGCATCTGGTTCTCTGGGCCCCCTGGAGCTACTCTGGGGACACAGATCCAAGATGGCCCTCAGACAAAGACCAGGACCAGGGATGACCCTTGAGCCTCCCTGAAGATTGGGGTCTCGGTTCAGTATGATCTAGGAAACTATACATGTAGGGCTGGCAGTACGGGAAGTGGATCTTTTAGAAACCATGCAACTGCTGATGGTGGTGTGCTAAGAAATGACTTCTGGCATATGTACTTATGTATCCAAATCCTCAAGAACCATAGCACATACCTCTAATCCCAGCACCTGGGAGGCTGAGATAGGAGCATCTCCCATTAGAGACCAGTCTGGACAATTTAGTGAGACCTTTTCTCAAAATCTAAAAAAGGCTAGAGATGGAGCTCAGTAGTATAAAACCTTGGGGTTCAGACCCTCTAGAGTAAAAATCAAAGAAATAAAGACCCTAAAAAACTCAGGAGCCATTTAGCAGGTGGAGTGCGACAGGGGTGGTGGTGATGGGACTTATCTAGCAATCCACTGAACATTGTGGCTTCCTCCCAGATTATCAGCTTGCTTCTCTACTGGGGAGGCTGCAGCTCAGGTGAAGCAGTCTCATCAGCAGGCGCCTTGGCCTGATTTATTTTTTTTAATGACTTTTAATAAGAAATTACAATGTGACAGTTTCAAAACACGTTAGTAGTACATTCACAATAATTGATACATTGCATATTGTTGTCCTTGTTGTAGTTATACAGGGCACAGGGTGTAGACATGATACATTTTCTAATGGTTATTGGTACAATAGATTTCTTCTGTTTGATCTAAGAGAAGGTAGTTGTATACATAGTCAAATGTTCCATAATTGCAGTTTGTTATTGGTGAAACTGGCAATGTTGGAAGCTGTTGATTTGAGCCTTTTACAGCTCAGCAAACTAAACTATCCTTACGTTTTATGCGTCATGTTTAAGCTTTTCTGCTGGGTGGTCTAGGGCAAGTTAAAGCAAGACTTGTATAACAAAACATGTATTTTTTTGTATCTCTCAATGTCAATCAAATGCCCTCAGGATTTACTTTGGAACCATGTATAGTGCTTTGTAGAACTGTTGTCAGCGTCAGCCATCAGGATGAGTCATGGTCAGTGCTTGACCAGTTTGCTGTGAAAGCCCAAGAGAATGTTTTCTCTCCAGGTGACTCTCCTTAGGAACACTATTTACCTTCAATTCCTTTCCTCTGTGAAAATCTCCTTAATCTCCTACAACAGAAAATTTGGGAAACCACTGAGTTATAGGATATTACAGCACAGGTTCTGTTCTGTCCTGAGTCCTCACTGACCTTGAAGGGCTAGGGCCAAAATATTGGCTATCCTTATAGCCCTTTTTTTATTTCTCTAATTTTTGGTCTGTAAACTTATATTAGTCCTCCAGAAGAAAGCTCAGTGATACTATTACTCTAAAACATGGCTGCTTGAGTTTACTATCACTGCCTTTCTGAATATCAAATATCTTAGACTTAATTTGGAATTGGTATTTTCCATGAATCACTGATATTCTAATAAATCTCTATGGAATGTGATAAAAGCAGTTAAACCTTTTTACAGATATTTAGAAATATAAGCCTGTACCAAATTTTAGCCTGATTTAATGGCATGCTGGTCTCCTTTTCTGTTTCTGGGGGCGTTGACCTCCACATAAATAGCACCTCACCAAAGCTGGGAAGGAGAAATGGCTTCAGAGCACAAGTGCTGACCTCCAGCTGCAGACGTGGGAGTTCAGGTCTCAGACACAGAAGACTTCAAGTAGTTGGTGAGGAAAACCTGGAGAGAAGGGCCCATGGGGCTCCTTGGAGGGCAGTGGGCTGGATCCTAGGCTCTGGGTTGCTGTGGGCCAGGGCAACATGGCTGCCCCTTGATGGGGACGAGGGGGTAGCTGGCTCAGCCTAGGCCCCTGAGTAGGAGAAGGGGCTTTCTAGAACCACATGGGACAGAGCTACTCTTGCAGGGGAAGTCAGCCCCACCCACAGGGAGACAGGGATGGGAGCCTCCAAAGGAGGTTGCATCAGCAGAGGGCCCAGGATCAGTCTGGGGCTTCATGGAATGGCGAGGCAGTGGCAGAGAAGGCTGTGGGGACAGAGATTGGGGGACAGCAGGAGGCTGGGACTAGTCAGCCTCTGGCTGGAGGCCTGGAGAGTGGAGGGAAGGGGGAGATAGAGGGTAGGGGTCCTAGAGAGGACAAGGACAGCCAAAGGATAGACATAGGAACAGGGAACATACTCAGCTGAGACCTGGGACAGGGAAGAGCCCATGGGGATCCCAGTCCAATCCCAAGGAGTCTCTGCTAAAAGGCGAGGGGGTGGGAAGGATCTTAGAGACAATCACCTGGATGAGATGTGGTGGGAGCCCAGGGCAGGAAGAGGAGGAAGAGAAAGGCAGTGGCGGAGGGGTGGGAAGTCCTGGAGCCTCCAAATTTTCTGGAAGAGGAGGTTCTGGATGCTAAACTGGGAAGCAGGGGAGCCTGGGGCAGACACTGGTCATACTCTTCACTCTCCAGAGGAGACCTTTCTCCTGCCTTAAACTCCCAGAGTGCTGGCCTATACTGTGCTTGGCGAAGATTTTTTTTTTTTTTTTTTTTTTTTTAAAAAAAAAGGACTTTCCTACTCTTACATCTTTATTCCTTTCCAATCATCTGTAGTGTGTGCTTTCTTTCTAGGCTAGCTTCATTTCTGAGTTTCCCCAGTGTTTCTTGAAGGCTTAGCTTACTTTTGAACTCTTCCAATTCTAAATTTCCTATTTTGTAGTTTCTTCCTTTTTTTTTTTTTTTTGTCTCTTTGAGACAGGGTCTCGCTATGCAGTTCAGGCTGGCCTTGAGCTCACTTTTTTGTAGCCCAGGCTGGTCTTGAACTCACACCGATCCTCCTGCCTCAGCCTCCCAAGTGCTGGGATTACAGGTGTGCACCGTCATGCCCGGCCAGTTTCTTCCTTTTGAGCCAGGGTGTCACTGCGTGCCCCGGCCTGGCCTTCTGCTCCCCACGGAGCCCAGGCTAGCCCTGCATTCACAGCCACCCTGCTTCAGCCTCCCACTTAGCACATTTTCGAATAAAATACTTTTCCCTTGCTTTGCAGGTTTACAACTGTTAAGATTTTCACTATGTTGATTTTTCTTTCTTTTCAGAATAACTGTATGAGATTAATCTAGTTTCTTTTAAATTTTTTATTTTTTTGTATTTTAGTACAGGGTCTATAGGGTCTTGCTACACATGACTATAGTGATTCTCCTGTTTCCAGCCTCCCAAGTGCTGGGATTACAGGCATGTGCCACCACAGCTGTCTGTCTAAGCAGGTGCTTTATTTGCTGAGGATTATCTGGCCAGGCTAACCTACAGTTTTATTTTACATTAATTTTCCCTAGGTTGATGCAGAAAGCATGGTTATGGAGGTTCCCAGGGGCTCACTTCTCAGGCCTTCCATTGAGACTCACATCCAGGCTTTTGCCAGCAGATGCTCTTCAGGCAGACCCGGCTTGCAAGCGAGCAAACCTGGGGAATGTGTCCGTTGTCACGGTCTGCAGGGCCCCACGGCCTCTTGCCCACTGGGACCTGCAGGACCTGTGTCAGCTTTACATTTCCCCACTCGCTCCTCTGCATGCTCCAGGTCGGGTGCCGTCTCTTCCTGCTTCGCCTGAACACTGTCTCCTTGTGCTGTGGCCCTTTGCTCATCTGTAACCATTTATATCTTGGGACTGACATGGTGTCACCAAAATTTGTAAGTGCTATCCATCATCTCAGGATTCAGCTAACTGCTGCTCTGTTGGAATCTGGAGATTAAAAACTGGCACTGCTTCGCCTTCTTTCCCCACACTACTTGACATTTTCAGAACTCATCCCATTGCCAGCCTTAGGCAGCACCTCCAGCCTCAGCGGAACTAAATATCTCCATTTATCGGACCCCTGTAGAGCTTTCCCTTTTGTTGACTTCTGCCACAAGAAAAACCAATCAGAAAAGTCTTCCTGCCTTGTTTTCCTCTTCCGTGCCGCAGGCCTTGTGGATTTATGGCATGCTCTATTCATTTCCTGACATCTATATTAAATAAGCAAGGAGGCAAATAGTTGTGCCCAGTCTGATACATTCTTAATTCAGTCTATACCAGTAAACATTCACAGGGCTTCCCAATCTGCGTTTGTTCTCTGGACAAGGTCTTTTCCAGACTGAGCCTTCTTGTTACTTAAAAGTTAATAGATCCTGGTCGTTTCCCTTTATCCTGTTCACTAGATTCCTTCACTGCTCCTTGGACCATCATGTGTAGCCTATTCTCTCTCCCGACACCAGTTTCTTTGTGGAATGTGCCATCACACACCCGACTGTGTCAGTGCTTCACAGCGCCTAGGGCTCCACTTCCAAACAATGTCGAGGAATTTTCAGCCCACACTTGAAAAACATGAAGAAAACCTGAAGTTCTTTTGAAGTTTGAAGAATATTAATGACATAAGAAATAGTTTTTTGGGCTGAGGAGATAGCTCAGAGGTGTAAGCACCTGACTGGCAAGCACAAAGATCCATTCCTGATATCGCACGCCATGCGGGATGGAACTAGGTGTGGTGGCTCATGCTTGTAATCCCAGCTCTGGGAAGGCTGAGGCAGGAGAATCACTAGGAGTCTACTGCATAGCGACACCTTGTATCCAATAAATTAAAAAATTTAAAGAAATGGTTTCCTAACATAAGGCAAGAAAACAGCTGTCCTCTGACAGCTGCCCCTCCCATCACAGCAACTTTATTTTCAGTTCTACACACAGAACCAACAGAGAAGACAGCTAGAAAACAAAACATTTTTTTTAGAACCAGGAATTGAACTCAGGACCTCATCCTTGCCAGGTAGGCACTGTGCCATTGAACTATACCCCCAGCCAACTGAAAAGATTTAAAGCAAGGAATAATTTCTTCTAGCATAAATAAATTACAGAAATGTGGCTTTCTATTTACCGTCTTTTTTTTTCCCCCCAGGTCTCACTACATAGTGTAGGCTGGCCTTGAACTCGATTGTATAGCCCCGGCTGGCCTCAAACTCATGGTGATCCTCCTATTTCAACCTCTCAAGTGCTGTAATTACAGGTGTGCACCACACCCAGGTCCATTTACCATCTCATACTGCAAAACATCACACAGATCTTTAGAATTTCATAAACTCCAGATTTGCTCGATTATACACTAAAATTTCTAAGAAATTGTCAATAGACAAAAATTATTCTTCTATTTAGCTTTTTATGAGAATATAAAAAGCTGAACAAAAGAAACAACTATACAGTCGATATACAAAATGTGCTCTATTTTTAAAACACCATCCAAGACCCAATCTTCCAGGCTCCTGATCGCCTCGCTTCCTTCCACACAACGAGTCTGATGGGTACAGTTTTCCTGTAGGCAACAGCTTCTGGGTGGTCAGTCTGTGATCACTGGAATATTGCTCTCTGAACGTGCACACACTCAGGCTTATTGAATATATCCTCTCCTGCCTCTGGAGTCAGCTGGATGTTATCTTTGATTGGAGATAGCGGCTTTTTACAAGAAAGAAGCTTTTCGGAATCCCTACAAAATAATAAAGTAAATTTCATTTATTTTAGGATACTGATGATTGTAGAAAAAATAATCTACTTGAGAAAAACCAGAGATAAGTATAGGAAGAGTTTCTCCTTTAGTGTAGGACCCATCTCAGTTCACTGTGGAACACACTCAGCACCTCTTTCTAGTACTTCCAATAAATTCTGAGTAGTTTTACTTTCTCTTACCTTGAAAACCACCTTTCAATATAGATGCTAAGCCACTACTAGATACCTAGAAGCTAAAGCACAAAGATTCCAGTACAGAGATTTTAATTCTTTTCTCTTTAGTAGCCTTCCCAAGTCTGGCTAAGAACCAATATAAGAGAAATGAACTAAAGGTTGAATCTCAGGTTTTACTCCCACCACCACTCCCTTGCTGGCAGGAAGTTCTATATCCATAAAAGTTAATCCTGTTATGATGACAGCATAGGTCACTCTGCCAGCTGGTAACAACCATGAAACACCAGTAAGCCTTATTTTCTAGAAGATATCTAGGAAGGCTACTGCATCCTTAGCTTCCTTCTGGCATCAGTTCATACTATCTTTCATGTAAGAACTCCAAGGGATTTAAGTCCTTTAGTGTGTCTGTAATATCCAAACTATTCTCATAATAAGATTTAGGCTTTATTTGGCTTCTCCACTAGGCTGATCTTTGTACTGAGGATGCTAGAGGAGGACTCCGGAGACCTGCCAGCAACTCTGTATGAGCGAGGACAGTAACAGGCATAAGGCCAGGTGTGGAGGTGCACACCTGAAATCCTAACCCTTGGGAGGCTGAGGCAGGAGGATTATCTTGACTCAAAGGCAGACTGAGCTACATACATAGTAAGTTCTATGTCAGTCTACTATATAGTAAGATCCTATTTCAAAAAGGGGGAGGGGAGAGCAGCACATACACAGCACTTGTGTTGTGCATCATGGTAGATGGTTATCTTGGTAAAAATGTGTAACGCATTCAAATTTCGGTGCTTGGCAAAGGGCTTCTCTAAAAGAACAAAGACTGCCTACTATTCAAAAGAAATAACAGTACTTGTTACCAATGATAACATTCAAGTTTTCACATAAAAATTAGAATTCTGGAAAACTTATAACTTCTACATGATAGTTTTCCAAGGGTTACTTTTCCTTATAAATAGGTCAATATTTAGAATGTAAGTTGAACTTGGCATAGTGTTAAAATCATGCCTAAGTAAGAGATGCAGGGAAAATGTACTAGTGAGCCCTGTGCAGGTGGTAATCAGAGGACCTGAAGGCTAAGGCAGGAAGATCTCATGTTTGAGCCTAGCCCAGACAACTCAGTGAGACCTGGCTCAAAAATAAAAACATAAAGAAAAAGAAAAAGGACTGGGGTACATAGCCCTAGACTCAATCCTCAATATTTAAAATAGAAAACTTATTGAACTCTGATATAATAACAAAGAAGAAAATAAACAATTATCTAAAAGCAGTTCCAAAATCTATACTTTCCAAATATAAATATGTGTGGGGCTATGCAGCCTTCCTGTAGTTACTTTGCTAAAACAACATTATAACAGATGAAATACAGAAGCAGACATAAGAATCTGGATGAGTTCTATTAAGACAAATGGTACAAATTTGCAGTGTGAAACACTGCCAACCTCCTTTCTATTTTTTTTTTTTTTATGGCGGGCTTAGCCTGTCCTGAGGGTGGGGCTGGTGCAGCATGTGGTGCCGGGTATGGAACCTCGGTCCCTGCAGCTGCCTAAGCTTTCCTAAGCAGGTGCTTTAGACCACTGAGCTATCCTGCCGGCTCCCTCCTTTCTTTTTTTATTTTGGAAAAAATAACTATTTTTCATAAAATTACTCAGCATTCATATTAATGGGCTTGACTCGACCCAGCAACCTGGCCTGGCATGTGAGACCCGCCTGGGCCCACTAGAAACTCATTCAATGCAGCAACCAGGCTGGGCGCATGAGTGAGACTGCCCTGGGAGTGCCGGAAACTCATTCGACCCAGCAACCAGGCCCAGTGCACCCAGTGTGGAAAACTTCCCCAGAACTCCCTGCAGAGAGACTAGAGACAAGAACTACCCAGCTGATCCAGGAGCAGAACATCTTGCCAGAGTGGCACAGCTGGTTTGCCTCCAAGAGTTGCAGCAGGAAGAAGTGGAGCTCAGCAGCCAGACCCAAGAAACACCCACCTGGGCGACTTTGAACTTGGGAGATCCAGACCTGGTGCTAAGGTAAGAACTCCACCAAAGCTCTACACCAAAGGTCAGAAGGCAGGGCTATACAAAATGACAAAGAGAAGGAGCAAAATGCACTCTCAAGTCCCAAGTCCACCCAGAACAAGCTCAGGAGACAACAGCATAAAAGAAATTGGAAATCACACACCTGAAATCTCTAAATAGCATCTGAAGTAAAGAAACAACTGCACAAAAGTATAAAGGAAATCAGAACAGAAATAATTTCTGAAGTAAAAAAAGAAGTAATACCTACAATAAAAGAAATACTAAGTGCTTCTAAAGACAGTGATAAAAAATAGAGAATAGAAAAATGATGGAATCCTTGAATGAACAATATAGGAAAGAAACAGAATGCATGAAGCAGATAAAAAGAGATACAGGAACATAAAACTTCAAGCACAAGCTGGAAAAAAACATTTCAATGAAAGTAAAAATAGACTTTCTGACCTTAAAGGCTCCATTACAGCTAGTGAAGAGGTAAGAAAAGATCTCTTAGTAACAAGTAGGATGCAAGAAAAAATAATTCAATATCTGCAAGATGATGCAAAGATGAACAATGTAAGACTAATAGGCATCGATGAGAAAGGATTTCGTACAAATGATATAAAGAGAATATGGGCAGAAGTAATAGAAGAAAACTTCCCAAATATGGGGGAAACAATTTGAAATTTACATAACTGAAGCATATAGAACTCCAAATAACATCAATCCAATTGAAACCACACCCAGACATACAATAGTCAAGATCCCAGAAATTCAGCACAGGAACAATATACTAAAAGCCACTAAAGAAAAGAAACACATCACATTTAAAGGAAAATCTATCAGAATAACAGCAGATTTCTCTTTACAAACCATCAAGTCAAGAAGAGCATGGAGCAAAGTACTTCAAGTCTTGCAAGAAAACGAATTTCAGCCCACACTGCTATACCCTGCAAAACTCTCTTTCAAGTTCAATGGGGAAGTGAAATACTTCCAGGACAAAGAATAACTAAAGAATTTCATGATGACAAAGCCAACCCTGAATAGTTTACTAAGATATTCTAGAGAGGGATCAAAATGACCGCAACTCCATTAAGGAGAATGGAAAGAACCTACCAAATAGGGCAAGTAATTAAATACAGGAGAAAAAAAGAGGTTTATAAAAGTAGTCTCTCAACTATTCTTTTTTATTTTTATTTTTTTTAATTTTTATTTATTTATTTATTTTTTTTTGTCTTTTTGAGACAAGGTCTCACTATGCAGTTGAGGCTGGCCTTGAGCTCACTTTTGTAGCCCAGGCTGGTCTCGAACTCGCACCGATCCTCCTGCCTCAGCCTCCCGAGTGCTGGGATTACAGGGGTGCGCCACCACTCCCGGCTTCAACTATTCTTTTTTATACAGCAGCAGAATATGTCCATCAGCATATTCCACAAATGGACTTCTGTATGCTATGGGTCATGAATCTGTCTGGGTCTACAGAGTGGATATCAAGGAAATAGCAGTAGCTCTGTCCCACAAGTGACACCTGGCCACCAGTAAGCATCATGGACACTGTTTGTGTCCACAACATTCTAGAACTTTGTGCAATATCCTATCCTCAAACTGTTAGAAGTTCTGATCATATATTTGCCATTCCAGCAGTATTTGTTATGTTTTATTCTTAGTAATTCTTTATTACCATGGAAACTTTCTTAGTTGACATCTTTGTATATATTAACCTATTCAAATACGTGAAGCTGGGCATGGTGGTGCAAGCCTGTAATCCCAGCACTTGGGAGGCTGAGGCAGGAGGATGGGCGTGAGTTTGAGAACAGCCTGGGCTACAAAAGTGAGCTCAAG
>PVJA010022699.1:0-33899 GCA_004027025.1 Myocastor coypus | reverse complement strand
TTTAGTTGTTTGATCAATTTTATATACCTATATGTATTAATCTAAACTGATCTGATGATGAAAATATGTAATATAACCATTGTTAAATTTAAACAATAAAAGAATTGGAAAAAAAAAAAAAGAACTTAGCCCTAAATCTTTTTTTCCCCTTTTTTTTTATTTTAAGGAAGGGTCTTCAAGGTGTTCAGGGTCTCTAGAGCCTGAACTACTACATTGGACTCATATTGACTCATAGTGATCCACCTGTTTACAGCCTCCCAAGAGCTGGGATTACAGGCACACACCACCACACTCAGTCTCAGTCAATATCTCAGTACACCCCAGGAGCAGGGCTGGCACAATAGGGCCAGGGATTGAACCCCCAGCCCGTGCACCTGCTTGCAGGCACTTTAATCCACTAAACTATTTGGCCGGCCCTAGCCCTAAATCATGAAAATAATCTCTATGCTTTCTTTTAGAAACTTTAATGATTTATTTTATACATCTAGGTCTATGATCTTTCTGGAATTGCTTCTGGACATAGATGAGATGGATTTCACTTTTTTCCCTACAGACATCCAGATGACTCAGTATCAGTTATTAAAATACTCTCTGTTATGGTTTAGATCTAAAGTACCCCCTAAAAGTCTAATGCAGCGGTTCTCACCTGTGGGTCACGAACCCGATGGGGGTCAAATGACCAAAACACAGGGGTTGCCTAAAGCCATTCCAAAGCATAACTATAGCAAAACTACAGTTTTTTTTTTTTAATTTTATTTATTTATTTATTTATTTTTCTTGTTTCAGGACCTTTGTTTATTCACTCTTTTTTTTTTTTTATTCACTCATTTTTATGGCCGGCTCAGCCCACCCTGAAGGCAGGGCTGGCACAGCATGTGGTGCCAGGGATCGAACCTCGGTCCCTGAAGCCCCCCAAGCTTTCCCAAGCAGGTGCTTTAGACCACTGAACCATCCCGCCAGGCCCCAAAATTACAGTTTTGAAGTAGTCACCAAAATTATTTTTTGGTTTGGGGTCACCGCAACATGAGGAACTGTATTGCAGGGTCACAGCATTAGAAAGGTTGAGAACCACTGCTCTAATGTGCATGGAAGGTGGCGGGGCCTGGCCAGAGGATAGTGGCTTGTCCCCAGGTTTTTCTTCTTCTGCCTGCTTCCAGGCGATGGAAGCACACCTGTCTACCACCAGGCCCTCCTACCATGCCAAGTCTGTGTTGGTGCCAGCTGGCATTAGGCCGAGACCCCTGAAACAGCGAACCACAGCAAACCTCTCCTTTACCTTGTGGGTGTTGGGTATTTAGTCCCAGCAACAAGCAAATGACCAAGACCGTATCCCATCTCCAGTATACTGCACTGCCACCCACGTTTTTTATATAAATCAACTAACCTTATACATGTGGGTCTACTTCTGGGCTTTGCTTTCTGCTAGACTTTGTTTTTCTTTGTGCTAATATGGTATGCTCTTGGCTACTATAGTTATACAATAAGTCTTGATATCTAATAATTTAAGTACTCTAACTTTGTTTACCTTTAAGATTGTCTTAAAGGTAAACATTGTCTTCTGGCTCTATGTACTTCCTTTTTAACTTTTTTTTATATATTTAGTACAGGGTCTCCAGGGTCTCACTACACAGATCAGACTCATGATGATCCTCCTTTTTTGGCCTTCCAAGTAATGGGATTACAGGCACGCACCACAATGCCTAGTTTCAGTCATTGATGCAGAGTGCCCCAGGGGCAGGGCCAGCATGGCAGGGGATCAAACCCCAGTTCCTACTCTGTGCACTTCCATACAAATATGAGTATTCAACTAGATTGACCATTTCCACAAAAATCATCCTGAAGTTCGCATTAGTATAGCATTGACTCTCCAGATTCATTTGAGGAAAAATTTCTATCTTTGTTATATTGAATTTTATACTCTATGAATATAGTATATCTTTTGATTACTTAGGTCTTCTTTGTGTGTGTATGTGTGTGTGTGTGTGTGTGTGTGTGTGTGTATTTTAGGGAAGGGTCTACAGAGTGTTCAGGGTCTCACTACTAGATTGGACTTGTAGTGATTCGCCTGTTTACAGCCTCCCAAGAGCCGGGACTACAGGCATGAGCCACCATGCCCATTCTCAGTTGCCATCTCAGCAAGTCCCTGGGGACAGGACCAGCATGGCAAGGCTGGAGATCAAACCCCCTGCCCCTGTGCCTGTTTGCAGGTGCTTTAATCCATTGAGCTATTTGGTTAGCCCTTAAGTCTTCTTTACCTTCAAAATAAGTTTGAACTTTCCTATATGTACAAAATAGGTTTGTACTTTTCAAAAATAAGTTTGCACTTTCCTGTTGAAGCCTTACACTTCATTAGATTAATTCCTAGATGTGTAGTGTAGTTTTCTAGATACATGTTAGTCATCTGTAAATAAATGCTTTTTCCAAGACTCATCAAAGATGTCACTTTCTCCGTAAATCCTGTCTTCATGCTACTAATGAAATGGGACCCTCCCCTTTCTGACCACGTGGCACACACCCACTACAGCCTTGCATTTGAGACAATGTGCTCCTGCTCTCTACCACTAAACACAAAGTCAGCCCTCTCATCGAGGCTCAGGGGGCACCATCTTCTCCTCATACCCGTGAACAAAGCTGTAAAGCCCCAGTTGTAGCAACTACAAGCTTTTGGTCTTTATTTCCTACATTTAGATCTACAACCTTTCTGAACTGCTTTTTGTACGTGGCATGTGATAAGATTCAGGTTTCAGGGCCCGGCAGGATGGCTCAGTGGTCTAAAGTGCCTGCTTGGGAAGGCTTGGGCGACTGCAGGGACCGAGGTTCGATCCCAGGCACCACATGCTGGGCCAGCCCTGCCTTCGGGGCACGCTGAGCCAGCTGTAAAAATAAATAAATAAACAAACAAAAGTTCTGAAACAAGAAAAAAAATAAACAAATAAAAATTTAAAAAGAACTCAAGGGGCCTGGCAGGATGGCTCAGTGGTCTAAAGCGCCTGCTGAGGAAAGCTTAGGCGGCTGCAGGGACCGCGGTTCGATCCCCGGCACCACATGCTGCGCCAGCCCTGCCCTCGGGGTGGGCTGAGCCAGCCATGAAAATGAGTGAATAAACAAAGATTCTGAAACAAGAAAAAAATAAATAAAGTAAAATAAAAAGTTCTAAAAGGGGCTGGGGAGATAGCTCCGAGGCACAAGTGCCTGCTGGGCAAGTGCAAGGTCGTGAGTTTGAACCCTGGTCCCACAAAAAAATAAAAAATAAAAAATAAAAAGAACTCAAAAGGGAAGATCTTTCTCTGTTTCAGTATATCTGAATCAGGGACCCAAAGTATATCTTTTAAAAGCTGTGTTTCTGTATCTCTCTGTCTCACTTTCTCTTAGATTGACTTCATTCCCCACAAATATTTTCCCCAAAAAGCAATAATCCCCCAGCTCAGACTACCACCTCCCACCTGTTAATTTCAAAAGAAAAGGAGGAACCCCTTTCCACATGTACTCAGGCTGGAAACCCCTGGGATTCCTTCTGATTGGATGGGCTAGGTCATATGACCTTTCCTAACTTCAATCAAGGTGAGTCAAAGAGATATTCTGTGTGATTCAAATGAGCAGGGCTCACCCCATCCAACCTCCAAGACTGAGAGATTAGTGTTCTGAGGAAATTTAGGGAGTAATTACCAGAAGACAAGTTGGCTACCTATTGAGAAAGCAGAAACCACATTGTCCCACTGAAGTGACAGTGAGGATATTTGGTATGGATTAGAGGATGCTTATCAGGAAGGATATTAGCTAATCTACCTAGTGAATTACCCCCCTGGGGACCCAGATGTTCTCTATGAAACTGAAAAAAACAACAACTTTAAGCCAAAGCCACCACCACCTACTGCTTCCTTCCTGATGCTAGAATTCCACACAACTCTACCCAGGGAAAAACGATACTCTTATCTATAACCAGCCTGACTGGTAAACTTTCCGGAGTCTTCTGTAGCTGTAAGTCCATCTGCAATTCTCCTACAACCAGTTCTTTACAGTAGTCACTTCCCTTACAAAGCTTCCCATGTCCTTACCCTATCTTTACTGAATGACCTTCAATAATAATCTTGGCTGTCTGGCTTCCCTGGTGAGGATTATCTGTGGTTTGGGGAGGCGTTGCAAGTTTTCTCCCTAGAGAGCTGTGGCTCTGTGTTTTCCTTGTCATTTTCGATCTCTGTTCTGTTAGCAGGAGCTGATACTGGGACTCACAGGGGAAGGAGGCCGTTACCACACTCCAGGCCATTGGTGACCCTGCCTTGCCTGTAGGTGCCTAGTGTCTTTCTGGGGTGGCATCCATCAGTCATCCTGCTGTAGGTAATATACCCTGAGCCCTTATTGCCAAGATGTTCTGCATGAAGCCTGAAAGAGGTGCTACAGATCTGCCTTAAAGCCATTTGCTTCTTTACAAAGGAAAAATGCTGTTTTTAAAAGGAATAAATGGTAATGTCAGTGTGCACAACCTTTAACACAGTAACCCTGTTTTATTTTTTTATTTTTTTTTTTAGAATTTTGTATTTTATTTATTTATTTATTTTTTCTTGTTCCAGAACCTTTATTTGTTTATTTACTCATTTTTATGGCCAGCTCAGCCTGCCCTGATGGCAGGGCTGGCGCAGCATGTGGTGCCGGGGATTGAACCGCGGTCCCTGAAGCCTCCCAAGCTTTCCCAAGCAGGTGCTATTTTAAAGAATTTATCATAAGGAAATTATCATAGACATGCCCAAAGATGCATGTAGTAGGATATTTATGAAGCATTACCCTTTTTTTTTCTTTTTTTTTGTGGGAGGGGACCGGGGTTCAAACTCATGACCTAACCATGTGGATTGCCAGCTTTGGGGAATGGCTTCTGGGAAGAAGTAGGAAAGATTTGGAGATGTCACCCACAAAAGAAGTGCTGGAAGAGCTTCTGCCTCTCTGTAGCGGAGATTCTGGTCAGAGCTCCGACCAGAAGACTGATAGGAATCCTGCCTGTAAAGATCAGGATGGGGAGGTTTCTGCTGGAAAGAAGGACTCCAGATCATGGTTTGGCCCAAACTTTGGCAGAATTTTGCCCATGTTCAGAAACTTTGCCTGAGACTGAGGTTAAACATAGAGGGCTAACTAATCTTTCAAAGGAAATTTCAAAGCAGTCAAATATTGAGGCAGTGGCATGGTTATTGCTGGGGGCTCTTAGTCAAATATATGTTGAAAATGAAGAGCAAAGAGCCTAGCAGAATGATTTAAAATGTTGTGAGTTTGGCCAGAAAGAAAGTGCCAGGGAGGCTATGGACTACAAAGATGGAGCTGAGACCGCCATTGCCCAGGAGGAATAGGAGAATAGAAAAGAAGTCCTGGGGGCATCACAAGATGTGGCAGTTTCTCACCCTCTGCAGCCTGAGAATCACAAAGGTGAGGGACTTTGCTTTGAGAATAAAGCTGCAGAGCCCCATGTTCCAGAATGGAGGCAGCAGCCACACCAGGTTTCAGAATGGAGGAAGCAGCCAAACCAGACCACACAATGGCACCAGCATAGATAATTTATTTGTCAGAATCAGGGTCGGAGTGTTCAGAAATCCAAGCACTCAACCCCTACAGCTAAGAGAGGAGGAAGCTTGGCTACTGCTCCAGCTGGCAGCAGACCTTGGCATCATCCATGTGGTGCTGGTTTTAGGTGCATACAGAATGCAGGTGTCCTGAGGTTAAGAAGGCTTCCACCTCGATTTCAGAAGAAGACCTGGGAGGCGAGGCAGTGTGTCCCTGGGGGATAGGGGGTAGTGTGTGAAGCTGTAAGTGAAAAGCCTACTCAGAGGAAACCCCAGAATTCGGAAAAGCCAGGAACATGGATCATCTAAGGAAAACTGCAAAGAGGGAGCAGTACCAGCCTAAGAGACAAGCTATGGGAGCTACCATCAAGAGTGCCATGGGGTGGAGCCACATGAGTTCATGATTTGCCACAGATTGGTTCCAATATTCCACATGGAACTATAGGACTTAATGTTTGCCCTGATGGATTTGGACTTGTTTTGGCCCCAGTGGTTTGTATCTTCCTGTGTACCTGTGTATACATTTTGGAATAGCAATGTTTATCTTGTGTCTTTGAATGTTCAATGTATTTAATTTCTCATTTGTATAGGTGCTCACAGTTGAGAGTTTGTCTTGGATCTTGAAGGAAACTTGGGACTTGGACTCTTCAGCAATGCTGAAACACTTGGGAGTTTGGAAACTCTTAGAGATGGACTAAAACGCCTCTGCAGAAAAGTATGTACATGAGACTTTGGGGGTTCAGGAGCGGAATGTTGTGGTTTGTATCTAGTTGTCCCCCAAAAGCCTCATGGAAATCGTGGGGCTGTCAAGCACAGAGCTCCAGGGTTGGGGCTTGAGGGGGCATGGCCAAGAGAGGTGCAAATTGTTAAACTGACAATAGGCACTGTCAGAGGCTTTCCGTACCCACCAGGTGACGGTCTCTTGAAGGTATGGAGTAGATCATCCTGGACACATAGGCACCCCGGCCTCTCCTCCAAAACCTATAAAGTAGAAGCAGCATCTTAAAACCTCCAGTAACTGCAAGCTAAATGAATCTTTCCTTCCCTAAGCTTTTGTGTCAGGTATCTGTCCCAGCAACAAGAGAAAAGTAATTAAGACACTTTCTATTCGTTCAATGAGAAGAAAGGTCTGTGCTGATATTGTCTAGACATGATATCATGTCTGCATCTTGTCCTCTGAATAACTACTATGAAAACAACAATATTCAACGTATTGATTACTGTAACTGTCCTCCTCACCTCTTTTGAAACTGTTTCATTGCTATTTTCATTAAAATAAACTTTTTTAAAAATTTTTTAAATTATGTGCTCAAGTATTTACTAACTCCAAAAAGTGCTCAAAGTAACAGTAAGTGGGAGAGAAAGGCGACCATGTAAGGTTTCCAATTTATGTTATTGTTATTGTACTTGTTTTCCCTGAGACATAGTCTTGCTATAGATTTCAGGCTAGTCCTGAACTCGCCTACACAACCCAGGCTCACCTTGAACTCACAGCAGTCCTTCTGCCTCAGCCTGCCAAGGGCTGGGATTGCAGGTGGACACCATAGCATCTCGCTCCAGTTTACTTTTTTAACAGATGAACCTTTATAAACAAATATGCAGGGAAGCTGGGGAGATGGCTCTGAGGCACAAGTGCCTGCTGGGCAAGTGCAAGGTTGTGAGTTTGAACCCCAGTCCCACAAAAAAAAAAAAAAAAAAACAAATATGCACAGGAGTACTAGTTATCATCAAGTGGGCTTTTGCATGCAAAATAAAATGGTATTATCTCATTAGTGAGACTGAGAAAATTCTTTTTTTATTTTTTTCTTGTTTCAGAACTTTTGTTTGTTTGTTTGTTTATTTTTAAGGCCGGCTCAGCCTGCCCTGAGGGCAGGACTGGCACAGCATGTGGTGCCGGTGATCGAACCTCGGTCCCTGCAGCTGCCTAAGCTTTCCTAAGCAGGCACTTTAGACCACTGAGCCGTCCTGCCAGGCCCCAGAGACTGAGAAAATTCTATACCCTTCCTAATCACGAGTGTTGTGCTCATCTCAGCACTGGACCACAGATACAACATCTGTTTTAAAGCAATGAGCTCCTATTAACTGGGCTCCAAAGGACAATTGAAATGTTTAAAGCATGAGCATTATCCCTGAACATGGTTTTATTGGTGGCAAAAAAAAAAAAATCTTTTCATGCTCTAACGTTGGGAAGGGACCAACTTTCAAAACCAGAAGCAGGCTTTCCAGGCCAAGAGTCCCAGCTTGGACATAAAAGCCAGAGGCAGGCCTCCCACTGAGCTGGGCTTTGAGACAGCGCCTCTGCAACTAGTAGGCGCCCAGGAGATTTCTCTCCAGCTTTCCAAAACCAAAAAGTGTTCTTCTATTGTCCTCTGACAGTAAATTTCCAAAGGATAAAGCAGATGATGCAGACAAGGGTCCCAAGTGTGGTCCAATCCCAAGGTCCGCTCAGAGGTGGTGCAAACAAAGCTTAAGTTTGGACAGACATGAAAGGAGGTGAAAAGAGACTGGGCCTTAGCACAGCTTTGTGCAGAAATCCACAGGTGAAGCTAGGCGGAAATTCTCTCCTCCTTTAACTATGTGGTTTTTAGTCTCCCTGGAGGTCTTTATTGTTTGTTTTTCCTGCTTCTTGCTACGTCTTAAATTTGAGCATTATTTTAAACAAAGTTGTTGTATGTTAATTTACCTCACCAAACACATACAGCACCATCTCAAGAGCTGACATGACAGATGATAACTGTGCCTGCTATTGGCCCCAAAGGCAGTAATTTGTGTTTTGAAATTCCTTAATTATATATGTACACAGCGAGTCTAATGGCCCCCATAGATGCACTGGGCTTGGCCAGAGTCCCTAAACGCTGTCACCAAAACAGGAATAAAAACTTACAGAGGAAGAATTTTAAATCAGTGATGGGGATAAATTGTACTTTTAAAATTCTATAATGAAGAATATAAGGCATTCTAATCACCACATCTATAATTACAAAGCAGAGTAAATCACTAGAAAAAAATTAACCATCTTCAATATGATAGAGAAGAATAATTAACTTTTAACTCCAAGCTGCTGTCCTGATGTTGGATGACTCTAGCTAGCCCTTGGGAGGCAAAAGGATGACAAAGGAAATCAACTTTCAGAGCTGTGAGGAGACCGCCAATGGCTTCAACGCGGGGTTCGCGTCTTACTGCTTTGCACAGCAAGACAAATAAGTGAGCCAGGGAAAGAGTGGTGCATGACAGTGCGTCGGAGAAAATACTCAAACTTTACACACAAGAAAGCAATCCCATTTCACAACTTGCACTCTGGTTAGTAAGCAGCATATACGCCCCTTGACATGCACAAGATGTCTTCACAAAGAGCTGTCGGAGTAAACCTGTGACCGCCCTAGTGGCCCAGACGGATACACAGCACCATTTTACAGAAGAAGCCAAAGTGCAGGGGGCCTTGCAGTCAGGACCAGAAGTCGATCCTCCGAGCTGTCACCCTACCATGCAAGAACAAGGGAAGAAGTCCCATGGGAGTCACTTCTGCCATCAAGAAGTACGGTGACAGGAGGGCCCACGGGCCCAGCACCTGGAAACACTAGCCAGCAACTGCTGCGACAGCCCAGGGAGAAAGAGCAGCCACAGTCAGGATCCAAAGCCCCTGCTCCTGCTGGTCGTTTCATCTGTCCCCTAAGGAGGTCCTGGTGGCAATAAGAGGTTAATCTCAGTCATGTCATCTCTGTTTTGAATATAACACTTAAGATTTGCCTAGAGCTAGCAAGATAGCTCAGTGGTCTAAAGCACCCGCTTAGGCAACCACAGGAAATGCGATTCGGTCCCCACCACCACATGCTGCATCAGCCCCCACCCCCAGAGGAGGCTGAGCCAGCCATAAAATAAATAAATAAAGTTAAAAAAAAAAAAAAAAGGTCCGGCAGGATGGTTCAGTGGTCTAAAGCGCCTGCTTGGGAAAGCTTGGGTGGCTTCAGGGACCACGGTTCCATCCCCGGCACCACATGCTGCGCCATCCCTGCCCTTGGGGCAGGCTGAGCCGGCCATAAACAAGAAAAAATAAATAAATAAATAAATAATTCTAAAAAAAAAAAAAAAAAAAAAAAAAAAAAAAAAAAAAAAAAAAAAAAAAAAAAAAAAAAAAAAAAAAAAAAAAAAAAAAAAAAAAAAAAAAAAAAAAAGACCTGTCTAAACAAGACTGGGGATATAGCTCAGCGGTGCGAGTGACTGCCCAGCAAGTACAAGGTCCCGAGTACTATAAAATAAAGCATTTGCCCAAACAGTAGTTTCCTCTTTTTTATATGGAGTTCAAAGTTACAAAATATGAGAAAATTCATTACCAGCACATAGGCCTAGAAGGACCACTGGTTTCACAGGAAGAGAAACAGCAGGTAATGAGCGGAGCATGTGAAGGTGTTCATGAGCTATAAGGTTTCAAACGTAAGAAGGACTGTACAGGGGCCCAGCAGGATGGCTCAGTGGTCTAAAGTGCCTGCTTAGGAAATCTTAGGCTGCTGCAGGGACCGCGGTTCAATCCCTGGCAGCCCATGCTGCGCCAGTCATGCTCTGAGAGCAGGCTGAGCCAGCCATAAAAATAAATAAATAAACAAACAAACAAAAAGTTCTGAAACATGGGGGCCCAGCGGGATGGCTCAGTGGTCTAAAGTGCCTGCTTGGGAAAGCTTGGACAGCTTCAGGGACCTCGGTTCGATCCCTGGCACCATATGCTGCACCAGCCCTGCCCATGGGGCAGGCTGAGCCGGCCATAAAAATGAGTGAATAAACAAAGGTTCTGAAACAAGAAAAAATAAATAAATAAATAAATCTTTTTTAAAAAAGTTCTGAAACAAGAAATAAAATAAAATAGGGGCTGGGGAGATAGCTCCGAGGCACAAGTGCCTGCTGGGCAAGTGCAAGGTCGTGAGTTCGAACCCTGGTCCCACAAAAAAAATAAATAAATAAATAAATTAAATAAAATAAATAAAATTTAAAAAAAAAAAACAGACCTTGAAATAGATACTTATAAGCCAACATTCAGAGAAGCATTCTTCACAGTGCCCATGAGGTAGAAATGCCCCAAAGGGAATCGATGAGTAGGTAGGCAAAGCATGGTCTATACATGCAGTGGAATACTATTCAAGCTTAGAACAAAAGAAACCGACTTATGACACAACAGAGAGGAGCTGTGAAGCCATCATACTAAGTGAAATAAACCAGTCACAAAGGGATAAATAGGACAGGGTCCCATTTCTATGAGCTTCCTAGAGAAGCCAAATTCATACTCATAGACATAGACATAGACATAGGAAGCAGAACAATGGTTGCCAAGGGCCAGGAAAAGAGAAACTGAAGAGCACCTGACGGGGACATGGTTTCAGTTTTCTAAGATGAAGAAGCTCTAGAGATGGAGAGTGATAATGCTTAATGGTGTGACTATGTTTAATGATCTGAATCATACGTTTAAAATGGTTAGAATCTTAGGGGCTGGGGAGATAGCTCTGTGGCACAAGTGCCTTCCTGGCAAGTGCAAGGTCGTGAGTTCGAACCCCAGTCCCGCAATAAATAAATAAATAAATAAATAAATAAATAAATAAAAATTAAAAAAATAAAAATAAAAAAATAAAATGGTTAGAATCTTATAAGGCCAGCACTCAAGGGGCCGAGGCAGGGAGATCATCCCAAGTTCAAGGCCACTATGGACTATAGAGTGAGTTCAAAAACAGCCTGTGGGGCTCAGCAGGATGGCTCAGGGGTCTAAAGCCCCTGCTTGGAAAAGCTTGGGCGGCTTCAGGGACCACAGTTCGATCCCTGGCACCACATGCTGCACCAGCCCTGCCCTCAGGGTGGGCTGAGCTGGCCACAAAAATGAGTGAATAAACAAACAAAGGTTCTGAAACAAGAAAAAAATAAACAAATAAAATTTAAAAATTCTTTAAAAAGAAATGGCTAGAATGATAAATTTTGATTTTGTACTTCATATAATTTTTTTAAAGGCTGGGGAAATAGCTTGGTGGTCTAAGCACCTGCTTGGGAAGCTCAAGGACTGGAGTCCGATCCCCAGTACTGCATTTCATGCCAGCCCTGGAACCCTGGATGTACTGTGCTGACCCCAAGATGGCGTGTGGTCACACACACACTCCTGGAATCCCAAGACAGGGGAGGCTGAGACAGGAGTTCACTATCAGTCTGAACATCTTAGCAAGATCCTATACCAAATAAATAATTTTTTGTTTTTTGTTTTTTGGGTTTTTTTTTTTTTTTGTCTTTTTGAGACAGGGTCTCGCTATGCAGTTCAGGCCGGCCTTGAGCTCACTTTTGTAGCTCAGGCTGGTCTTGAACTCGCACCAGTCCTCCTGCCTCAGCCTCCCGAGTGCTGGGATTACAGGCGTGAGCCACCGCGCCCGGCTCTACCAAATAAATAATTTTTAAATAAATAAATGACTTTATTTTATTCTCCCCCTCCATGGGGATGGAACTCAGGGTTTCACCCATAATGAGCTACAAACTCAGCCACAAGATTCTGTACTTTTAAAAACAAACACCAAAAATGGTCTTCTGGCCATGGGCAGCAAGGACGCACTGCCTGCACTCGGTGCACGGAGAGCTGTCTGTCCAAGGGTTGGGAGCTGCAGGTCCAGACCCAGCTCTCTCTGAGCCCTTTGTGAGCTTGGACACAATGACCTGCCTTCCAAGGTCTCTTCCCTTAGCTGCAGCCAACACCATCTGCCAGCCTCAGGTGTCTCTTCCAGATTTGTCACAGTAGAAGCTTCCCCCAGAGTTCAGGAGTCCCCACCTTAGTTTGCTCATTAAATTTAGAGATTCCTAGGCTCCACCCCAGAACTTGTGATGTAACTGGGACCTGGAAATTCTGCCTGGACAGGTATCCCAGTGAGCGCAGTGCAGGGATTCCTCAGAACACGCGGAGAAGCAGTGCTTACTTTTGGACTGCTTTTGCAGTTTCTAGAAGTGAAAAAGAACAGCCGGTGCCTGTGCGACATTCAACAGCTACTCAGCCCCTCTGTTACCACTTAGTTCTTTTACAAATGGAGGTTCTACTGCTGGGAGGTTTCGGGGTGGTGAATGAGTTCAAGGTTGTGAAATTGGTAAGACAGGCGTCCCAGGTGGTCTCCTGCGGCTGACTAGGAGACCCGGCTGTGTGCACACTGAGGGTTTGGCGAGGACCCCCAGAGATCAACGCCTGCAGCAGGCAAGGGGTAGGCCACAAAAGCTGGAACAGTGACGAAGTTGTCACTATGCTCCTAAGCAGTGACCACAGAAAGTGTGGGTCTCTGAGGTGTTGTGCTTCCCCCCCATCAGCCAGTCACTGGGGGCAGCTCACTTAGGGGAGGGGCTTGACCTTGGACAAGGTGGCCCTGGGTAGTTCTGGGACAGGCATGCAGCCAAAAGCCATCAGCAGGCCATTTCCCTGGCTTGTGTAAGCATCCCAGAGGCCCCACAGCCACGGCTCCCCCAGGTAGGCGTGCTCACGAGATGCCCGTCCCACCTGCTCCCCCTCCCACCCACTGTGTTTGCCATTGCCTCCCTGCGCAGGTCAGCCGCCCAGGCCGGTGAGCCTGCTGTCCCTGCCAGATGACAGACGGCTCTGGCCCCTGGAGTGCAAAAGGCCGGCGCCTATTACCTGGCGCACTCGCTCAGTCCTCTTCTCGCCTCCTTGCAGGAATCGTTCCTGTTAACCCACATTTTCCACCGAAGGATGCTGTGTCTCGTAAAGGGACCGTGCCTTGGCCAAGCCTTCAGAGACAAAAATGGCAGAAACTGAAATTTAAGCTCAATGGGGCTGGCCTGAGGAGCTGCGTGTCTCACCTGGTCTCCTCTCTGCCCGAAAAGGTAGGGTTTGTGAGATCTGAGTGGAGTTGGCATAGGAAAGTCGCCAAGGTGGGGCCCAGAGCCTTCTCCCAAGGTCTGGTCTGGGCACAAGTATTGGGGTCAACTTGTAGACAACCCTGGGAACTAGGGGCCTTGACATTCTGGCCAAACATTTTAAAAATGGAGACCTGGCCTCTGTTGAGTGGTTTCCTCTGCCCTGTTTGGCTGGGTAGCCTAGAGGTACCCTTCCTTCTCTGGGCTTTGGTGCATAGTGAGGACTACGATAACACTGGTGCTCTCTTTGGTGGTGTCCCTAGGCCAGGAATAGGAAACGGACACCTCCAAAAGGAAAGGCTGAGGCTGGCTCTGAGCAGGGCACCCAGCTCTGAAGTGTTTCACTCCAGATCCACCATGCCTGCCTTTCCTGCGCAGTTGTACGCATGGAAAAATGGGCCCTCCAAGACCAGAAAGAGCAGTGAGTGCAGTGTCTGCATTTCTGTGGCTCAGAGAGGTCAAGGCCAAGGTCATATTCAAGTCAGTTCAACCCAAGAATGGACATTTCCTCCCAGATGTTGTGTGCCAATCCCCATGCTGTGAGGCTCAGGCTCTCACACAGTCCCACAAGCAGCCAGCCCAGAGGACACATCCAGGCCAGGTTCTAAGGCTCCACCCAGCCTGGGACATAGCTCAGTGGAACAAGCCTCTCCTTGGCAGGCCTCCCCTGCCCCAAAACACTCATCTCCCTGTAACCCCAGAGATTCAGGGACCCAGCAGACAGAAAGTACCGAACCCAAAGGGCCTCACAAGCCCATTTCATGTAACTGTGACTCTTCACAGAGAACCGGCTGAGAAGGGAGCTGACATGAACAGTAAATCATTTCTGCAGGAAAAGGAGAAGTTCCCTTGGAAATTCAGGGACGGCTGTTGACAGGTTGGACCATCAGAATGCCAGCTGCCTAATGAAGCAATAAAGGCCTTTGTTCCCCCAACTTCTCGCTGCCCTGCTCTTACATGTACAATTATTACAAAAATCAAAGAGAAGAATGTTGCCTTGAGATATGATTTCCATATTGGTATGGATTTTATTATACAAGCAGTACAATACGCTCCATTATCATTTTGATTATATGCGCCTTTCGTTTGCACTATTGGACCATTATCTGCAGTACATTCATTACATTATAAGAAACTGGAACTCTATCCTTAAGACGAATTGTAAAAAAGGATTTCTATTTTTTTGCAGATTGATATTTCAGGGGAGAACATTAAACAGCAAACATTATTTGTAAAGTTTTTTTTTTTAATGTAAACTCTTAAAAAAAGGAAATAACCCTGATATTTCTAACAGACAGAAAAGCCCCAGGCTAGATGCAATAAATGATTGCAATTTAGAATGCGTGTACTATTAGGGACTCCTGATTAAATTGTAAGTTCCTTGAGAGAAAGGAAGTCAAATAGATGAAGCTGGTGGGTGGGAGAGAGCAGGTCGTGTGGCTGGAGAACAGAGAGATGTGGTTTTAACCACAGCTTCAGACTGGAGGGCAAGATGGTCATCATGAGTCTGGATAGCATGCATAAGGCCACCAAGTTCAGGTGTCCCTATGGAGGAAGCCAGATGATGGGCCACCAGTTGTCACACAAAGACCCCTCAATCAGTGCCACATTGGAAGACAGAGAGAAGTAAAGAGGTGGGGCCCTAGCTGGCGGTCACCAGAGCCATGCAGAGGCTCAGCCTGGGCTTTTCAGTGCTTGGGCCATGCGGCAGCTGGGATCATGCAAACTCCAGTTCCTCCCTGCCCCTCCACAGCACAGGAACTGTATGTCCTGGGACAAAGTCTTTTCTTCCTCCAACTCTCAGTTTCTGCCTGGCTAAAATGTGGTCAAAGCCTTGTCTAACCAGATCTTAAAGGGGTTAGGATGGCCCAACTTAGTTACAAGTAGGAAAGCCCTTGACAAAGGTTGTACCTCTTTTTAATATATTAAAAAGAAAAAAGTAACAACTTCTATGCTACTGCAAACATTATGGCTTTTCCCAATTCAGCTTGTCTAGGTACAAAGCATCACCTCAGGCCCTGGCTCAGATGTCACCTCCTCCATGGCCTCATCCTCCCTGCTATCCAGGTCAGAAGGACCTTGACCTATTCTCCAGCCTGACTGGTGGCACCTTTTTTTGCAGTGTTGAGGACTGAACTCAGGACCTTCTCACTGCAGCTTCTGCAGACCTCTTTTTGTTTTTTGTTTTGTTTTGAGAAGAGTCTCAATAAGTTGCCCAGGCTAAGACTGAAACTTAGAGACTCCTTTGCTAGCCTCTCCGAGTGCAGGGATTACCAGATTCTAAAAAGTATATGAGCATACACTGAGTTACAGTGTAATACATGCTTGTGCCAACAAGTCAAGGTTAAAATGTTGGAAAGCCACTACCTCAGAGTTGTAGGGCAAAGCTCTGGCCTCCAGACCTTTACATCTATCTCTGTGGCATAAAGCCTGGCTCCTGGTTTACAGCAGCTTCTTTTGTATTTGTTGAAGGAGTCTTTGTCACTATCATAATTACTGTATGACTGCATAATTTATGATTTGGACTCATTTAGGGGCAAGGAAACTGTGTGATCTCGATCTCTAGGCAAAAATGGAGCGGATGGATTGTAAGGGCCTGGTCTACATTACCTGCTCCTGCAGAAGCAACTAGCGCTCTATTGTGGGGGCAGGGGGAAGCCAGGGATCAAACTCAGAACCTTGTGCTTGCCAAGGAGGCGCTTATGCCACTGAGATATCTCCCCAGCCAATTAGCACTCTTTAGGAACAGTTTCTCCAGGTGCTCCAAGAATCACCCAAACCCTCCCACCTCATTAGCTGCAAGCCTAGAAGGATTAAACACCGCCCTCTTCCCTCACTCACTTCGGCCCACTTGCCTGCAGATGAGACTGACTCAATCTTTAGAAGATCCTTTTATACACTATTATATTGATTTTTAAAACATTTTTAGTCGACACAATGAAAAGCTCACCCAAGGGTCTTCCTTCAAATCCGGAGTTAAAATCCATACCTTAACCTCTTACTGCCCAGAGCCTCCCCTTGCCAAAGTGACTCTAGGGGCTGCAGTGGGATCACTTTTACTCCTGCGGTCATCTAACCCCTTTTAGGATAAACCTATTGATTTCTGAATAAACATTTTCATTGCCCAGTTCTCTCCAGTTTCCTAATTGCTTGATGCAGGGCCTCAAGGGGGGTGCTACATGTTGATCTTTACCTTATTTTTTTTAGAAAAAGAAAGCCAGGACTGTTATTTTTAAGACCCATAGCTCTTTATTTATGTGGTCTTGTGTCTCCAGTGCAAATTCATCAATTAATCCCCACTAAATGTGGAGGGAGATTTCAAGTGGTGCCATAAGGTTCGTGCACCCTTTTAGCTTCCTGTTTAAATCTTGATGAGGTTCTTAACCTTCCGCGCCCATGCCCCCCACCAGGTGCTGCTAGAGGTTTCCTAGTTCCCTGGGGGGCAAGGAGCAGGACTTGGGAGTGGGCAGGCAGGAAAGAGATGAAATGAAACCTTTCACCTCGGGTGTGATTTGTGCAGGCTTGGCCTTCCTGTAGCACTCTGCACAGCCATGCAGCCTGTTAAAGATGCAAGTCCCCTGTGCCACCTTCACACTGTCCCAATCCCGGAGTCCTCAGCTGTCACACTGCACCTCCATCCACCAACTGTACACACCCAGAGATGAAGGATAGTCCGAAGAAGAGGCATGAGGACCAGAAGTTCCGCAGCATCCATCAGCTGGCACTGCAGATGGGCAGGGGCACCAAACCACAATAACAGAACAAGTGCCTAGGTAGAGCTAAGCACGGGGCACTAGGAAGAGGATGGAGGAGTCTTCTGAGGATGGTGGCCCCGGCACTAAGAATTGAAGGAGAAGGAGCAGGACAAAGGAGGGGTGGGGTGCACAGAGTGCCTGTGGAAGCAGGAGGAGCCCTGCCCTGGTGGAGAGAACATAGACAAGGCTGCTTCTCGGGAGACAGGGTGAGATTTGATGCTCATCTGCAGTGGAATCGAGGGGTGGAGGACGCCACCCAAAGGGACTAAGCAGGAGGAAAATTCAGGCCAGTGCCACTCCAGTGTAAAGGGCAGGCAGTGGGAGGGGAGCTTGGAAGGAAGCAGCCACTGAGGGGGGCTGCTAGAAGGTATGGGGTCCCAGAATCTCCACAGGAAAGAGGGCTGCACGAGAAGGCGGTGCTCACTGCTAAAATTACAAAAGGTCAGGGTGAGAAGAGCCCAAGAGCAGGTTGGATGCTGCGATTAGGAGGCTGTCAGTGACCTTTGCCAAGGTCATTTTGATGAAGCAGTGAGACCTCTTGTGAAGGGAATGTTTGTGGTCCCCTTGTTTGTATGTTACGATTCTCAGCCCCAAGGTGGTGGTCTTAGGAAGTAAGGCCTTTGGGAAGTGACTAGGCCCTGGGGTGAGGTCTTCATGTGGGGATCAGGGTCCTTAGGTGGGGAGGCACAGAGCCCTCTGCAAATTCTCCTGGAATTTTGAGGGGAGAGAGAACAATATGCAGAACCTTAGCTAAGAGCTTTAAGCTACGAAGTATCTCAACCAAGTGAGCAGGAAGGAAGGCGGGAGTGACAGGCTGCAGAGGAGACCCGGTGAAACACAGGCAAAGACCCCTTGGGAGATGAGGAGACCAGGTATCTCCCTGTTTGATCTGGAGCACTGGCATCAGGCAGTGCCCATTCTGGGTTCCCAGCAACAGCTGTGTGTGCAGGACTGGCGTTCAGAAGAACAAGGCAGGGAAGAGAGACCCACCCATCTGGGAACATCAGCAGGGTATTCACCAGTGAATACTCAGAAAAGGCTACTGTGGAAACATTGACACCAGGAAAGAAGAGGAGGACCCAGAAGAAGAGCAAGAGACCAAGAGCCACCCTTGGACAGCAAAGAAAGCAGGAAATCAAGCTCTCAGGAAGAGAACTGTGCCAGAAGAGAGCTCCCCAGGCAGGGGGAAGGGCCTGGGCATGGGTAACCTGAAGTGGGGGCACCATGGGGACCCAGTGGAAGACAGGACACAAAGCAGGACAGAGCAGTTCTCCCAGAAGTTTGTCTTTAAAGGAAAGGAAGGAGCAGGGCCAGAGTTGAGGAGCAGAGCCAAATGCTGAGAAGCAGGAAGAGAAAGGAGGAATCAGGGGAAATTGAGTTGTGCTTCCATAGTAAATGCTGGCTTAGAATTCTAAACCTGCTTTCAGGCCCTGGGGCTGCACAATTCAGTGAGCTATTATGAAGTACTGAGAATCACATTGCACAAAAATCGTTGTTCCTCCTAAATAGAATAATCGTCTGTCCTCCTTATTATTGCTTTTGGTTTTTTGTTTTGTTTTAATGTAGGTGGTAGCCAGGTGTGGTGGCACACGCCTGTAATCCCAGCGCTTGGGAGGCTGAGGCAGGAGGATCAGTGTGAGTTTGAGAACAGCCTGGGCTACAAAAGTGAGTTCAATGCCAGCCTGAATGGCATAGTGAGACCCTGTCTCAAAAGACAAATAATAAGCCGGGCGTGGTGGCTCACGCTTGTAATCCCAGCACTCGGGAGGCTGAGGCAGGAGGATTGGTGCGAGTTCGAGACAGAGATCAAACCTTGGTCCCTGCACTTGCCTAAACAGGTACTTAGTCCGCTGAGCTATCTTACCAGCCCTCCATTATTCCTTTTTGAAAGTTGTGGTTTTTAGGCAGATTGCATTTTTTAACTTAAAAGTGAGTTTTATGGGTCCAGTGAGATGGCTCAGCAGTCTAAATTGCCTGCTTAGTCATGCTTAGGCAACTACAAGGATCAAGGTTCAATCCCCAGCACCACATCTGCGCCAGCCCCACCCCCAGGAGAGGCTGAGCTGACCATAATACATATATATATATATATATATATATATATATATATATATATTTAAGTGAGTTTTATAATTTTAAATGTACATCTTTTTGCTTTGGCTCTGAAGAAGCTCAGAGCTAAGTCTGCAGATCAAAGTGGAAAAGCACATAGAAAAATAAAACATTAAAATCTAAATAAAATCTAGCCAGGTAGGCTGAGGATATAGCTCAAAGGTATAGCACCTGCCTGGCAAGTACAAGGTCCTGAGTTTGGTTCCTGGTACATAGTGAGATGAAGACAGCCTCAACTACATAATGAAAACCTGTCTTGGGGGAAAAAAATCTGAATTATTTTTTCCCCCTTAAGCATACTGTGCCATTCCAATTGTGTTTCTTTTGGTCTCTAATCTTCTTCACTTTTTTTTTTTTTTTTTTTTTTTTTTGAGACAGGGTCCTACTAGTACAGACTGGCCTCAAACTCACCCTGCCCAGGCCAGCCTCAAAATCCCTGCAAACCTCCTGCCTCAGCCTCCTGGGTATTAGGATTATGGCTGTGTACTACCGCAACTGGCTTATTCTTCACGTTCTACATGTGTATACGTTACACTGTTTTTTTCTCAGCAAGCTGCTTATGAGGTTCTGTGGAATGACACAGTTGCCAGCCCCTACTGGATCTCGTTTTCAACAAGCCTCATGCCAGCCCTCTGATCTCTGCAGAGGACTCTGAGGCGGCAGGTAGTGCGTGCACCACAAGGTACATCAGGATAGAGTTGTCTGGCCCCTGCAGTGGCCCTGTGACCCTCAAGGCTCTCCAAGCAGACCTGCTATTCTTCATTTACTGCTTATATATTGGTGAGCAAAAAGAGGGAGAAGCACCATACAACTCCTAATATTGAGTAAGTCAGATATAGGTACTTTTCCCCCACCTCTGAGAAGATTGTCAAGTGAAACAATGTGGCTTTGCGCTTCTGACAGATGCTAATGAATTGTTGTTTACATTTTTGATTTACTGCCTAAACAAAGATAAGACATGCTCTTGAAAACACATTGAATGCACAATCCAAACACATCCATTAAATCTGTCACAATAAACATGACAGCTTTCTTCTAACCTAACAACTGGCATGCCTCATTTGCATATTAATGAGAAAACCGGGATCAGCCTGCACAAATTACTTATATCTCATGAAGGGGCTGCTCCTGATGACAGTGAAGTACTTGGGGGTGTAAGTACACCAAGTTAATACCTTTGCTCTGTCTATGCCCTCTCCCTGGCTCTGCTTGAGGGTCCCTGGAGTTTGGAGTTGGTTTCTTCTACCAACTGTGCATGCACAGGGGTGCCCAGTAGGGTCAGAGAGGCTCAGACAGAGCAGGGGCTCAGCACTGCTCAGGTATCTGATGGACACCTGCTGTGACCTGGTTGGGGCTTTCCAAGGGAGGAGCTAGCCTGATCCTAAACTGCATTAGCATCAGCGTGAACCAACTGAAGGAAAAGCGAAATTCTACACACTATCACTTCTAAATGATAAAAGGCCACAGGCAGCCTTAAACCAGGGGTGACAAAAGCCTGTTTGTATCCTGCTAAGCTCCTTCACCCATTGCAGGCATGGCTGGTCAATGCCAGAACTCTTTCCAGCCTAGCTTGGAACTCAACTTGTAGTCCTTGACACAGGACTTGCAGAGGCTGCCACCACCCGAAAAAGGGGCCACATGGGCAATGAAACCCCGTAGGTACCCAATCTCAGGCTGAGTATGATTGCTCCCATTAGAGAAATTGGGAAAGGCCTGCCTGCCTCTGAGCAGGGAAGAGATTTGAGGATTCAGGTCAGCACCTTCCAGCTATCAGCTGGGTTCCCTCTTGACCTTTGCAGCCTTCGGGGCACCTCACACCTTCGCCTATTACACAGCTCCCTGGGGGCCCATGCACCTAGATAAGGACTATATTGGTTATAAGAAAGCTGTCCACAGAACATAACTAAGTGGAAGGATCCAGAAAAGACACTGGGCACAGTGCCGCAGTGGATTCTTCAACGCCCGAGGTGGCACGTTTGTCCTCCCGGATGTGGCAGACGTAGTTACCAACCTTGCCCTCAGCACCTTGGATGATTCCTTTATTTTTGAGTCTCACTGTGATAGATGGATCGCCCTTCCATTCTTGTGAGTACAGGAGAGACCTTGCTCTGGAGAAGCTAGCAGAGAGCCTAGACGCTGAGACACAAGGGGCAACTATAAAATGCTGGGCTACCAGCTCCAGTAATTCTCTTAAACCATGTGACTAACTGACTCTACCTCAGCTGCCTTCTCCCAGACACAAGCAAAGTTGAGAGTGTAACAGGTGCTCTCAGAACACACCCAGCCTTCCTCAGGAGCCCTGTGCCCCAGCCTGGAGAAGAGCTCCTCATCCTCCTTCTCTCCACTTCCCCAACATCGGCTCCCGGAAGGACCTGCCCTGAACCTGGAATTTCCAACTCGGGGTCGGATAGGCCAGGCCACATTCCAGCATTCCAGGATCAGGCAACTCAGCCCCAGCTCTTCCCTCTCATCTCCACCCTCATTCTCTCTGGTGCCTCCATCCAACCCCAGGCTTTGCCCTGAGCATTGAAAAGGCTCTCAGCTGGGAAAGGCTGAGGAAGGAGGATTCCAAGCTTTGAGCCCAGTCGGGGCAATTGAAGCAACTTAGTGAGATACTATCAGAAGATAAAAATAAAAAGGGATAGGCACAGGGCTCACTGTGAATGCCCTGCTTCAGGCCCTGATACTGAAGGGGGAAAAAGACCAAGAGGGAAGAGACAGACAGACAGACAGAGACAGGCAGGCAGGCAGGCAGGCAGGCAGGCAGGCAGGCAGGCAGGCAGGCAGTCAGGCAGGTAGACAGACAGACAGGCAGGCAGGCAGGCAGGCAGGCAGACAGACAGAGAACCCAAATCTATGGACAAGATTACCTCAGGAGTACAAGGAGGAGCATACCAAGGCATTCCATAGGGAAATGATTTTCTGGGGCTGCTGCCACTGGGAATTTTTACTCTAGACGACTGCATCCATACCATTTCACAGAAGAAGTACTCTATTCCAAAGAAATTAAGATGCAAATGGAAATACTTCCAGGGTCACGGGAATAAGTGCCTGCAAGCACAAGGCCTGAGTTAGATCCCTGGTACTACCAAAAAAAAAAAAAAAAAAAAAGTCAAATGGAAATACTTCCTGAACTACAACTCTCGCTCCTCTTTTTCCTGTTTCTGAAGATCTGTGTGCCCGCCTTCATGCTGAGTGCTACATGGTGAACCAGGAGGTTCTTGAGATGACCACCGACCCCCACCTCCTGGTTTGTGTGTCTTTGAGTAATACTTCTCCATGGAGTGGACGCCATGGAGTTTACAGCTCTATGCTAGCAAATAGAATGTGGCAGGAGTGATAAAATGTCACTCCCAGGTATAGACTCTGACCTCTTTTGTGAGAGTCCCCATACCCGCTCACTCTGGGAGAAGCCAGTTGCCATGTGAGGGAGCAACCTACAGAGAAATTTACACAGCAGGGAACTGGAGCAGTCAGAGGGGTTTGAGGGCCTCATTCCCTCAGCTCGCGAGGGGCTAAAGCGGACCTCCAGCAACACGAGCTCACACTGCCTCAGCCCGGAAGTTCCCTCCAGATGGATCCTCAGATGATGAGCAGCGCTGGCCGACAGCGCCACCGCAGCCTTGTTGGAGACAACAGGTCTGAGCTCCGCCACTCTGGATTCCTCATATACACAAGCTGCGGGATAAGAAACCTTTGTGATTTTTCAGCTGCTACATTCGGGGGCAACTTACCTTGCACTAATACTTAATACATATTAGGTGGAACTGTATGAAGTGACTGTTTATTAAGTTGTAAAAAGGTAAATATCAGCATTTTCCTGTGAGTCGAACTAAATACTTCATCCTATTCCTTTAATATACATCCTACAAACTATATACTACTTAACCACACTCCAAAAATGTAGAAATAGGGCCAGCAAGATGGCTCAGCGGTCTAAAGTGCTTGCTTAGTCAAGCTTAGATAACCACAGGGACCATGATTCGATCCTCAGCACCACATGCTGGGCCAGCCCCACCCCTAGGGCAGGCTGGGTCAGTCATAAAAACTAAATAAGTAAATAAAGGATAAGGCAATAAATTTTTTTTTTTTTTTTTTTTTTTTTTTTTTTTTTTTTTGTCTTTTTGAGGCAGGGTCTCACTATGCAGCTGAGGCTGGCCTTGAGCTCACTTTTTAGCCCAGGCTGGTCTCGAACTCACACCAATCCTCCTGCCTCAGCCTCCCGAGTGCTGGGATTACAGGCGTGAGCCACCACGCCCGGCAAGGCAATAAATAAAAAAAAATGTAGCAATAGCTTCTCAAGAGCCATATGATTTTCCCAAAGTCACGCTCAGTGTGTGTCACAGCTGGGACCTGGATCTCTGCTTACCACAGCCTTCTTATCCATGGCATGGGTGAACAAACACAGCCTACCTCCTCTGTGCCAAGACAGTGCCAGGCACTAGGAGTGAATAAATGGGGCCTGGTCCCAGCCGTTAAGGACACAGAGGGCTCCACAGGAGAAAGACAGAACACCTAGGGTAGGCTCGACCCAGGAGTCCCCCTCCTGCCCTGGGTCCACCCCAGGGTAGAACATGAAACACACAGACGTCTGATGGTAATTATCTCTAAAAGATCAGACCTGTGACATTTCTGCAAGGAGACCGATCCTGCCATGATCCCTGACATCTATTAGTCACTATCTCACAATTATTTTGCCTTTTCTAATCAGCAAACAGGCTTTGGAAGCCCTTGCTGGAACACATTTATCATCCCCGATACCACGTGGAGAGAATCAATTTTATTTACCCTTGCTAACCCTCCAGGAACTAATTTATAATTAGAGAAGTATGTGCAAGAGAAAAGATTTGTTGTTACTGAAATAGGTCAAGCGTTCCCATCTTTGGAGCGCCTAGCATGTCCATAATGTGTCCACACCAGCTGCTTGTGGGCAGCTGGGGGCACTCGGCTAATTCCCTCCCTAGATCAGCGTTCAGGTCTTGTCCTATCTGTGTTGCTTCAATAATTTCCTTGACTGTCATCCACCTGTCTAAGGCACCCAGTGCCCAGGGAAACTGTTCCCAGTCTATTGGAGCCAACCCTGAACTGAACTTGTCCAGCTCTTGCAAGCAGATCCACAGAGCAGGATAAGGCCATGAAACGATAGCCACTGGGAGACAGAGAACAGAAACTGCACCCTGTGTTATAAGCTCCCTCTAACTTTTGCCCACACTGTGGATGGCTGCACTTAGGGTCCATCATATATGGGGTCTTTGTTCAGGGTGTATGACAAGAAAGAAAAGATGGGAACTTTCCCAAAGATTGGCTGGGTGTGTAGGGGCTGGGGAGATATCTCCGTGGCATAAGTGCCTGATTGGCAAGTGCAAAGTCATGAGTTCGAACCCCAGTCCTTAAAAAAAAAAAGGTAGGCTGGGTGTGGTAGCACGCACCTGTAATCCCAGCTCTCAGGAGGCTGTAAATAGGCAGATCACCTTGGGTCCAATCTAATAGTGAGACCCTGAACACCCTATAGACCCTTCCCTAAGATACACTGAAAGAAAGAAAGAAAGAAAGAAAGAAAGAAAGAAAGAAAGAAAGAAAGAAAGAAAGAAAGAAAGAAAGAAAGGAAGAACAGAAAGAACAGAAAGCTTCCCAAAGGGTAGAGTGATTCGGCAGGCACTTCCCTTCCCCTTTTTTCACACTAAAGTCATACCTCACAGCCTACTCCACAGAGCAGCCTTGGAAGAATTAAGATATTCCAGACTTTCTTAGAAAAATGAAATATTGAAGAATGGATTCCCGAGCTGATAATGGTGGTACGTTGGAAAAATAGACCCAAGTGTCATGTTTAAAAGCCTAAAGTCATAAAAGGCATTATGAATGGATGGAGTGGGAACCTCCACAAGCTGACTTCATTGATGTCACCGTAAGCGATGAATGCTGTCACTCTTTTTTATATATAACAAGAAGAGAGGCTGCTGCATCCAGATCTCATTGTAGAAACTGTCGGGCTCACTGAAATGGCACTGCATGAGCTATTTATGACGATAGGACAGAAAATACAAGGTTAAGAGATCTTTATCTGCTGCCTATGGAAATGTGCTTCCACACCGAAGCGGCACACAAAATAACCTTCAGGATAACCCAGGACGCTGAGGGAGCTACAGCGTGAGATTAAGCAACAGAGGCAGCGCCGCACTCTGCTTCTGCTTGGCCACTGACTCCTTGGCGTCCTGAATACTTGGGGGCTTTCTAGCTTTCTCCATGAAAAATTCCACTCCAAATTTTACAAGATTTGTTAGGGTGACAGATTCACAAATGATCCAACCAAAACTTCATGCCCTGCGATCCAGAAGGCAGAGAGGTTGCTAGGGACAGCTGTCAGGCAGAGATCACACTTCCAAGGCCCCTCGTTCCCAGCATGGCCCTGGGACGAGTTTATCTATGACATGGGGTCACTTCCAGGCTGGGGCTTTTAAGCAGCAGGAGTTGTCTTAGCTCCTTTCTTGTCACTGAGACAGTACCTGATGCCCACACTTCTAAGGAAGGAAGATGTATTTTGGCTCAGGGTTTATAGTGGTTTCAGTCCAGAGCTGGCTGGTTCCAAGGCAAGGTGGCATAGCAGCGGGGCATGGTAAAGAAGAAACAGCACACAGCACAGCAGCAAGAAACAGAGAAATGAAGGGAGGAGGAAGGGAGATGTGTTCTTCCAGGCTGAACCCACCTCCGCCAACCAGGCCCCACCTCCTTGGGTCACACTGAGCTAGAAATTCATCAGTGAACTAGTCCACCAATGGATATCACTCACCCATGATCCTATCACCTCTCCAAGGCTTTGGCGAAACATTTAGCTCCGAGTCATAATGGGAGGGCTGCCTCCAAGATTTCCCTCCCCTCTCCATGCCTGGAGGTAGAGGACTCCCAAGCCCTTGAGAACGGTAGCTGCGTTGTGAATGAACCCTGAGCCTCTGAATCACTGCATGGACAGATGTCACCACCCCAGTGCCATCCACGAGTGCACTTAACATAAGTGAGAACTGAACTTCTGTTTCATTTTGAAGTCATTGAATTGTGGGGATCTAGTTGTCACAGAAGCTCCTTTTACTCTTACTAATACAGCTTTACACCTTCCCAAGTTTCTCATTCATTCTATGAATGGAAGGACATGTGCTATAGCAGGCTCTAAAGGGCCTGAAGTTAAAACCTGCCTGTGTCTCTCGACAATTTTACATCTAGGATACTTTGGAGAATAATTTCAGCCTCCATATCCATTTTGTAAAGTGATGTTAAAAGTCATGATCCTTATTCACTATACCCCACATGCTGAAGGTACCTAAATATCTATCAGCAAATAAATAGAATGTAGGAGATATATATGTATATATAGATATATATATATAGATATATATATAGATATATAGATATAATATTATTCAATCTTAAAAGGGAAAGAAGACATTGACATTGTACTACTACATGAGGTAAGTCATTCTCGGAAGGGCAAATATTGTATGATTTTCTTCTTCCTTTCTTCTCCTCCTCCTCTTTTTCTCGTCCTCCTCCTCCTCCTCTTCCTCTTCCTCTTCCTCTTCCTCTTCCTCTTCTTCTCATTCTTCTTTTTGTAACAAGAAGTGGCTCAAACAGAGCTAGAACTCACAAACCTCCTGCCCCAGGCTCTCAGAGTACAGGATTACAGGCAGAGCCACAAAGCCAAGCATGATTCTACTTTCTTTTTACTACTTTTAATAAGAAATTACAAAGCTGGGCGTGGTGGCTCACGCCTGTAATCCCAGCACTCGGGAGGCTGAGGCAGGAGGATTGGTGCGAGTTCGAGACCAGCCTGGGCTACAAAAGTGAGCTCAGGACCAGCCTGAACTGCATAGCGAGACCCTGTCTCAAAAAGACAAAAAAAAAAAAAAAAAAGAAATTACAACGTGACAGTTTCAAAACGTGTTAGTAGTGCATTCACAATAATTGATACAATGCATATTGTTGCCCTCATTATAGTTATACAGGACACAGGGTGTAGACATAAATTTTCTAATGGTTATTGATACAATAGATTTCTTCTCTTTGATTTAAAAGAAGGTAAAAATATGGAACACTTCATGAATTTGCATGTCATCCTTGCACAGGGGCCATGCTAATCTTCTCTGTATCTTTCCAATTTTAGTATATGTGCTGCTGAAGTGAGCACATAATTCTACTTTTTGAGGTTCCCAAAGTCCTCAAATTCAGAGACAGAAAATCTAACGGTAGTTGCCAGGCACAGAAGGTAAGTACAGGGAGTTGTTTAATGGGGACAGGGCTTTAGGTTGGGAAGATAAAGAGTTGTAGGGCCAGATGGAGGCGCTGAGTGCAAAGCGATGTGAATGTACTTTAATACCAGCAAATGCTATGCTCCAAAGGGCTCAATAGTTACCTAGGTTATAAAAATTTTCCCAAAATTTTTTAATAAAAAATTTAAAGCTCAAGCCGGGCGTGGTGGCACACGCCTGTAATCCCAGCACTCGGGAGGCTGAGGCAGGAGGATTGATGCGAGTTCGAGACCAGCCTGGGCTACAAAAGTGAGCTCAGGACCAGCCTCAACTGCATAGCGAGACCCTGTCTCAAAAAGACAAAAAAAAAAAAAAAAAAAAATTTTAAAAAAGGGGCCCGGCAGGATGGCTCAGTGGTCTAAAGCATCTGCTTGGGAAAGCTTGGGCGGCTTCAGGGACCTCTGTTCAATCCCTGGCACCACATGCTGCACCAGCCCTGCCCTCGGGGCAGGCTGAACCCACCATAAAAATGAGTGAATAAACAAAGGTTCTAAAAAAAGATGGGGCCCGGCGGGATGGCTCAGTGGTCTAAAGCTCTGCTTGGAAAAGCTTGGGCGGCTTCAGGGACTGCGGTTCAATCCCCGGCTCCACATGCTGTTCCAGCCCTGCCTTCCGGGCGGGCTGAGCCAGCCATAAAAATGAGTGAATAAACAAACAAAGGTTGTGAAACAAGAAAAAAATAAATAAAAAATAAATAAAATAAAATAAAATAAAAATAAAAATAAATTAAAAAAGAAAATAAATAAAATAAAATAATTCTTGTTTTTTTTAAGAATTTTTTATTTTATTTATTTTTTTTCTTGTTTCAGAACCTTTGTTTGTTTATTCACTCATTTTCATGCCCGGCTCAGCCCGCCCCAAGGGCAGGGCTGGCTCAGCATGTGGTGCCAGGGATCGAACCGTGGTCCCTGAAGCCGCCTAAGCTTTCCCAAGCAGGCACTTTAGACCACTGAGCCATCCCGCTGGGCCCCTGAAATAAAATAATTCTTTAAAAAAAAAAAATTAGGGGCTGGGGAGATAGCTCAGTAGAATAAGCTCTTGTCTGGTGAGCACAAGGGCCTGAGTTCAATCCCTGGTTCCGCAAAAAAAAAAATAAAATAAAATAAAATAAAAATTTTAAAAAAAACTGGTATTGATGTGAGTATTAAATCAACGTAGCAGGGGCCTGGCGGAATGGCTCAGTGGTCTAAAGCGCCTTCTTGGGAAAGCTTGGGTGGCTTCAGGGACCACGGTTCGATCCCCGGCACCACATGCTGCGCCAGCCCTCCCCTCAGGGCGCGGGCTGAGCCAGCCATAAAAATAAGTGAATAAACAAATAAAGGTTCTGAAACAAGAAAAAAATAAAATAAAAAAATCTTTAAAAAAAAAATAATAATAAAAAAAATAAATCAACGTAGCACAGTGTGGCAGCATAATCCCAGCACTGGAGAAGTGACACTATAAGAGCATTAAGGCCCTACTATGTACCTCACACCATGACAAGTCCTGGGGCTTCGCCAAAGAGCAGGCATGTATCCTGCTCCCACAGTGAAGGAGAAGATAGCTGAATGCGGGAGCCGACTACAAGCAAAGGGTGGGCTCTGGAAGATGAAAGCCCTGCTGGGACCTGGAAAGACACCTATTCAGCCTTGACGGGCAGGCAGGACAGACTTTCTGTGAGGACTGGAAACCCTCTAGAGACAGAACAAACAGTTTGTTCAATCCTCTGGTAGTCCTCAGTGTTCCAGGCAAGGGCCCCTAAGGGCCATCTTTCTTGTCTGTGTCTCCAACTACAACCCCAAGCTGTGGACACAAACCCTCTGCTTCTGTTTACTCCTCTGTAGCCTCAGATAGGTCTTTAGCTTATAGCATTCATTAAAAGCAAGCTTTATATATCCAGGTCCAAATTTGAAAGGAGGGCCCGGCGGGATGGCTCAGTGGTCTAAAGCGCCTGCTCAGGAAAGCTTAGACGGCTGCAGGGACCGCGGTTCAATCCCCGGCACCACATGCTACACCAGCCCTGCCCTCTGGACGGGCTGAGCTGGCCATAAGAATGAATGAATAAACAAACAAAGGTTCTGAAACAAGAAAAAAAATAAATAAAATAAAAAATTCTTTAAAAAAATACTGTTATTTAAAAAAAAAATTGAAAGGAAAAGGTAAATAACTATATGTGTAAAGACAGCATGGAGGGGCCGGGGAGATAGCTCCATAGCACAAGTGCCTGACTGGCAAGTGCAAGGTTATGAGTTAGAACCTAGCATGGAATCGGTCTCAAATAGCTCTCCTCCCTCAGAATCTCCTAGGGCTCCTGAGAAGTCCCTAGGAAAGCTGTCAGCCAGGCCTGTTAAGGACTCAGGACTGCCGGGCGTGGTGGCTCATGCCTGTAATCCCAGCACTCGGGAGGCTGAGGCAGGAGGATTGGTGCGAGTTCGAGACCAGCCTGGGCTACAAAAGTGAGCTCAAGGCCAGCGTCAACTGCATAGCAAGACCCTGTCTCAAAAAAAAAAAAAAGGACTCAGGACTTGGTCCCTGAAGGCCATGCAGCTGTGAGTCTGTGAGAAAGCCTTCAAAAGGGGAAACAAGGTACTGTGAGGGCACAGCGCACACCAGCCCTGACTGCATAGGATGGTACAGGAGCTAGGGAACAGGTAAACCAGGCCTCTGCTGTCCATGCCTGCCCAGTAAGAGCACTCCAGGACCCTTGAGTACCTACCCTCTTGCCCCACTCTCAGTCCACAGAGATCTGGCTGAGTCCCTGACAATCTGGTAGGAAGACGCAACTCCAAGGGTGCTTTTCCACAGGGGGCGCTGTCCTCTCAGGACTGCAGCCACCCCATCCAGCTCTGTCAGAAAGAAGCAAGACCTCTGCATTTTCAGTGAGCTGAGCCACTGAATTCTTCCCTTGGCCAGAGACCATTTTTAACGGTTTCCATAAAGTTCATCCATATCTGTCCCTCTCCCAGCAATACAGGTCCTTGCTCAGCTTCTGGGGACCTAGCTTGGGGCATAGTAAAGAGTTAGAAAGCATTGCACAAAAAAAAAAAAGCATTGCACATGACTGCTGAAAACATGATTCACATTTTTAAGATGGCCTATTATCATGGCCCCCCATACGCCTGCACTGCCTAGGGAGGCAGAAGGCCCCAAAGGAAATGGCAGCCCTGGAGTAACAGTTGGGTCCCTCATGGAGTCCATGCACTAAATCCACACCCAGGTCTGGACCACCTCCTTCCCAGGAACCCACCACTGGCCCTGCTGAGAATTCTGCCAACTCAGAGTTCCGCAGGTAAGAACTGGCTTGAATTGTTCCCAGCTGAACCATAGCCATCCCCATGCGGAGATGTGGCACTCTCAAAAGGGCCACTGAATTTTCTGACACATCCCTGGCATTTTCACAACCAGGAAGTGCCTCTCCATAGTGTTCCATTTGCAATGTAATTTTCTTTTTGCTAGTTGCAATTGGGCATCAAAAGAGAAAAGGCTGTGGGTAAGAAGTTTCTAGAAAGCAAGGTTCTCCCTTGCTTCTTGCGCCGCCGGCCTCAAGGAGGTCCTGTTGGCTGCCAGCAAGAACAGTTAATTTTACATGCTCATCTAGACCTTTAAGGACACTCTCCTGACTGCAGTGTTTAGCAGTCACATATGACCCAGGGGTCAGTCTCCTGGGCTGGACACAATCTGTTTGAGAGGAGAGGGACAGATGCTGCTTGGAACAGACTGACAGGAAATGAGCTGTGAATTTCCTGCTGGAAACCTTTGCCGCGGAATAGAACCAAATTCCCCCACTCCCTACCATCTCTTCCCCCTTGCTTTCTCTTTCTGTCAATACAGTATTATCTCCAGTGACTCCTGCCCTCCCAAGAAAAATGAGTCAGGAAATAGACAATATAATAGGAAATCTGGCAAATGCACATTTCCTGTCAACAATATGCCTTACTAATAGGTCGTCAGATGAGTATTTTATTAGAACAACGATTATGACAGCTACAATATTTCCAGAGACAAACTAGGGTGGATCTGAGTTAGAGGAATTGTGACAAGAGTCTTGCCAAGAAACAGCATGGGCTTGGGATTTGACTGCAGAGCTGAGAGCCAAAAACATACCGGCTCTAATCTTAGATCTGGCTTCAAGGGACGCGTGGCCCAATGCCTGGACACAGGCACTCTCTGAGCTCCTCCTTCTTCTCCTCTCTGTAGGCTGAAGTTAGTGATGTTCACCCCCAGAGGCCTGGAAGCTCTAGACAGACAACCTCCAGGCACGGAGGGCCCCAGCTGGCTTCTTCTGGCTCCTTCTATGGTCCCCAGGTGGCTGAGCTCTGATTGGAAACAGACAGCTTTGCTGACACGCCCCCATTAAGCAGGGGCTCCAGGCGGAGGCCCGCTTAGGACCAAGCAGCAGCCCAGGCAATGGATCAGACATCAGCACCTTCAGAATAAAGCCGGAAGGGGGCGGGAAGAGGAAGGTTAGAGACTGTGACAATGTCTCCTTCGTGTAGGAGCCACAGCTTGAATGTCTCCCAAAGACTAGTGTTCAAAACTTCGTCTCCATTGCAGTGCTGGGGCTGGGGCTGGGGCTGGGGCTGGGGCTGGGGCTGGGGCTAGGGCCTGAGCACCAAGAAGGGTGTCACTCCTGAGTCTCCGCCCTCTGTGAGTGAACTATGTCATTACCCAGTGGAGAGTGGGGGGCTTGTGACAAAGGCAAGTTGGGTTCCGTGGGTACTCTTCCTTCACTCTCTCTTACTCTTCCACCTGAATGACACAGCACCAAGCCATGAAGAGGACTTTTTTCTCTGGCAGTGTAAGCCAATAAATTTCTGTCTTGTGTACATTACCTACTTTCTGGTATCCTATCATAGCGTCTCAAAGGGCTTATGACAGTTTGTTTGCCCTTCTATCTGTGGAGCACCCTGAGTGTCTCAGAAATCAGAAACACCATGGGGAAGGGCCCACTCACACAGCTGAATTCAGACACCAAGATCTGACTTGGGGGGCCCAGCAGGATGGCTCAGTGGTCTAAAGCGCCTGCTTAGGAAAGCTTAGACGGCTGCAGGGACCGCGGTTCAATCCCCGGCACCACATGCTGTGCCAGCCCTGCCGTCAGGGCAGGATGAGCCGGCCATAAAAATAAATAAATAGGGGTCCGGCAGGATGGCTCAGTGGTCTAAAGTGCCTGCTTGGGAGCTTGGGCGGCTTCAGGGACTGCGGTTCAATCCCCGGCACCACATGCTGCACCGGCCCTGCCCTCGGGGCGGGCTGAACTGGCCATAAGAAATGAGTGAATAAACAAAGGTTCTGAAACAAGAAAAAAATAAATAAAATTTTAAAAATAAATAAATAAACAAACAAAAAGTTCTGAAACAAGAAAAAAATGAAATTAAATTAACTTTTTTAAAAAAAGATCTGACTTGGGGCCCACATGCTGTTTTGGAGGCCCCTACACATATCAAAATGTCACTTGTAAATGACATCTGTCCACCTCCACCAAAGGACTCTGCATGCCATGGGGCAAGGTCCAGCCTAGCCTTGCTTTCCACTTTTCCTGGGGTCTACAGTAACCCCTGGGGCCTGGTCAGTACTCAATACACTATCAAATTAATGAATGGATCAATCAATCAATCAATCAATCAATCAGTTGATGAAGCTTTTAACTGAGCAGCTGTCTAGCATGCTCACAACTGTGTTATCACCTCACTCACATGTGGGACAAAAATCTAACCACTTGTCCTCAGCTCAAATGCTTAGAGTCCTGTTTCCTTTTGCCCACCTCCTCCCTCAAAATGCAAGGTCAAGTTTTCTTTCTGTTTTGGGGGAGCACCCAGCATCCAGAAACCAGCTGTTCTGCATCTTCTGAGCCCCCATAGGTTAGCCGGCTGTAAGGGTATGTCACGGTGAGAGGTGGAAGTCGGTGCTTTAGAGTAGAAGCTTCTTTGCTTCAGAACCTGGGAAAATAGGCAAAGGAGGAAGGAATGTACCCTTGATCAGCCTGGGACTCAGAGCAGTGAACTGAGTGGCAGCATTAAGTCATCTTGAGTGGATAGCCAAGAGGACAGCAAGGAGCAAAGAAATATTGACGTCCAAGGGAATCTTCATTTTCTTAAGAGCAAATTAATTTCCAGTGCTTAATCATCAAGTAGGGATTGACTGTTTATGTTCAATTTCAAACACCATCCAATTCTGGGACAATGAAGCCCTCTCCATAAGGTGAGCAAAATACATAAATAAATACATAAAAATGAAGCTAAAAGAAGCCGGGCGTGGTGGCTCATGCCTGTAATCCCAGCACTCGGGAGGCTGAGGCAGGAGGATCGGTGCGAGTTCGAGACCAGCCTGAGCTACAAAAG
>PVJA010022698.1:0-33925 GCA_004027025.1 Myocastor coypus | reverse complement strand
CTGGGTGCATATCTTTAGTATCTTGAAGCCCTTGAAAAAGCTGCTACCTTTGGGGCTGGGGAGATAGCTCAGCGGTCTCAGCACCTGCCTGGCAAGTGCAAGGAGCAGGTTCAATCCCAGGCACCACATGCTGTGCCAACTGCACGATGAGCCACTATACCAAATATGTAAGTTTAAATAAATTTTTGAAAAATAATAAGGCAGTGATCTTTAACATTCATTTCCCTGACTTTCCAGTGGTTCTCACCTGCCTGTAGAGCGAAGACTTCTTTACAACTCATGAAAAGTCTTTGTTGTGTTTTGCTTCTTTTTTTTGTTTTTGTTTTTGTCTTTTTGAGACAGAGTCTTGCTATGCTGTTCAGGCTGGCCTTGAGTTCACTTTTGTAGACCAGGCTGGTCTCGAACTCGCATGATCCTGCTGTCTCAGCCTCCCAAGTGCTGGGATTACAGGCATGCACCACCACACCCAGCGTGTTTTACTTTCTTAATGTGTTTGGTACAGGGTCTCACCACACAGCTCAGACTCAAAGTAATGCTGCTGTTTTCAGCCTCCCCAGCGCCGGGGTTACAGACATGTGCCACCGGTGTCAGTGGTCACCCAGGGGTGGGGCTGGCGCAGTATGTGGATGGAAAGTCCTTGGAAACTGTTCTAAGTGACATTTCTTCCTTCAAAGGATTTGTCTTTAAGTGACTTCCATGAAATTGACTACCACACAGTCTTACCTTGCTCTCCTAATCTCTTTAACATTCAAAGAAGACAATAACGCAGGTGTTAGGAGGGCAATGGGAGTGGTGGTCCCAGAGACTTGAGATCCCGCTGCTGTCACGCTCAAGAGCAGCGGAGGAGCAGCTTTTCCTTCAGTGCCAATTTATTCTAAAGCAAAAAAGAGGTAACTGTCACTCACAGTGAAGCTACAGAATGGAATTTAGATCTAAAACAAATTGTACATCCACGCCCTGCTTCAACAGAAGAAGATAAAATGCAGCCCATGAGAGGAGTCACGTGCCTTCCTGGAAGTGTCTGAGTAGCTGGTTAGTAACGCGGCCAGGGGTGGAGCTTGTGTTCTGTGTGTTGTTCACCAGCAGTGAGACATCTTTGGAGTGAAAGTAATAGCACCAGAAGAAGAAACTGAAGAAAAGATTTGAGTACTAGAAAGCAAAACTTGCTGAAGAGGGCCTACTAGTTCAAATGTTTAAATAAAGGTTATTTTTTTTTTTCACTGGGGGAAAATGAGTCTCCTCCCCCTCCTTTTGCTTATTTTTTGGTCTGTTGCATTGCTGTAATAAACAGCAAACTCATAAGCAACAGAAATTTATGTGCTACAGTTGTAGTTGCTGCAGAGTCCCAGATGCAACCACTGGTTGAAAGTTCCTGCTCTGACTTAAGTAAGCATCACCTTCCGCTTCTGTCTTCTTCTGATAGAAGGGTGAGGCGTTCTCTGGGTCCTCTTTTCCATTTCTTTGGTTGGTTGCTCTTTTGAGACAGAGTTTGGCTGTGTAGTTCAGCCAGACCTTGAATTTATTATGTACCCCAAGCTGGTCTCAGACTTGAGTCGTCCTTCCTCAGCCTCCTGATTGCTGGGATTATGGGCTTGCTCACCCACTTGACTGGGTCCTTTTTTAATGTCATTCATTACAACCTGGCACAACCTGGTTATCTGCCCTCCCCCCTTTTCTTTTATCTTGTAGCTGGCTCAGCCCACCGTGGGGGCGGGGCTGGCTCAGCCTGTGGTGCTGGGGATCAAATGTTGGTCGCTGTGCTTGCCTAAGCAGGTGCTTTAGACCCCTGAGCTCTCTTGCCAGGTCTCCCCCTTAGTTGTGCTGGAATTCGAACCCAGGACCTCACGCATGCTAGACAAGTGCTCTATCACTGAGCTATACTGACATAAAGGAAATGCTAGTTGTCAAATTCACTGAGTTTATGCACCCAAAGTAAAAGAATGAATTCTAAGAAACAGTGGACGTTAAGAGTAGGAAAATTCACTGTAGAATAGGAATGGGGACTGGGGGAGTGGTGGTGGTGGTAGAAATAGTTCCTGAGAGATAGGAGGGGTCCCAAGTGGATTGTCAATGAGCCTACCTCTCAAAGGGGAATGTTATAGAGCAAAATCACAGGGCAAGTACAATGTGGGTCCCAATTATAATCAACCAGTAAGATTGAAAACATAGTGCCTTACTTAGTTAATATTGACCTAATGGTAGCAAGGGTACATGGGTGACATCATTAGCTTTGGTTAATAATCTGTAGTCTTGACCTTGTTTATGATTTTAGCAGTCTTAGTCTTTTTTTCATCTTTCTGAGCCACAGTCCTGTATGAAATCAGGCTGGCCTTAGGCACACTTTGTAGCCCAGGCTGGTCTTGAACTCAGCCTCTTGAGTGCTAGGATTGTAGGCTAGCAGTTTTATTCCTAGCCCCAGTTTTAGTAGGTGGGAGAGATTGGCCCATCCCTATGAGACAATGGGAAATCTCAAAAAGATATCAATAATCCCAAACCTCTGGCCAGCCCTTAAGAAAGTATGTAAAACTAGCCACTGTGAAATGTTTAAAAATTAGAAGTGATCCAAGCATCAAACTTAATTCTGGGGGAGAAAATAACAAAAGTAAATGCAAAAATGATAGATATTTGGTAAAACAAAACAAAACTGAGACTAACAGATTAATAAACAGAAGTGTTAGTAAATCAGTAGTTGAGTTCTTGAGATAAAGATCCAGAAGAGAGAAAAACTATTAGCTTGCATAATTTATTAGCTTGCATAATTTCAAAAAGTAGAGAAAGCAGGCAATATATATCTTGATTGATTGGTTGGTTGGTTGGTTGATTGATACAGGGTCTTGCCATCTTGCCATACAGTTTGGACTCATAGTGATCCTTCAGTCTCAGCCTCCCTAGTGCTGGGATTACAGGCATGCACCACCACACCCAGTTTCAGTTGCTGGTTCTGGGGCCCTGGGGTTCTGGAGCTAGCACAGCATGAGGTACTAGGTATTGGTACTGAGGATCGAATTTCGGACCTTGTGCTTGACAAGCAGGTGCTTAAACCACCAAGTTACCCCATCCCTTTTCTTTTTCTTTTTCTTGGCAACATATATCTTGAATGAGATATAGCAAGGAGAAAAATATCTATGAAAGCAAGAATTTAAAGTATGATAATAGCCAGGCATGGTGGCTCACGCCTGTAATCCCAGCACTTGGGAGGCTGAGGCAGGAGGATCAGTGCAAGTTCGAGACCAGCCTGGGCTACAAAAGTGAGCTCAAGGCCAGCCTCAACTACATAGCAAGACCCTGTCTCAAAAAGACTAAAAAAAAAAAAAAAAAAAAAAAAAAAAAAAAAAAAAAAAAAAAAAAAAAAAAAAAAAAAAAAAAGTACGATAAGCGACTCCTTAACACAACTCTGTGCAAAAATCCCGATGAGACAGGTTGCTTTCTGTGCAGACATGACACTGCATTGATGTTGGTGGAGACGCCATGGAATCAGCTCAGCTACACATGAAAATTGCAAAGGAGCTTGATTAAAAGCTTCATGCCCAGATGGTCTCACAGGGGAGGTCTTCCAAATCTTTAAATCTCAGATAATCCCAATAATACTTAAAACTCTTCCAGAGATATCTGGAAAAAGAAAAAAGGGGGAGGGGAGGAATTCCAGGTTCTCTCATAGAAGCAAATATAACACTAAAGCCTAAAAAAAGGCTTTACAGAAAGGAAACTTCAGGACCATGTTATTAGTCAACACCAGTGGAAAATTTTCAGTAAAATGTTAACCAACAGAATCTAACAATACATTTAAAAATAGACCATGATCAAGTAGGGCTTAATCCAAGTATTGAGATGTGATCAATTAATCCATTTATCTATTAGGTTAATGGACCTAAGGAGAAAGTGTAAGTACAAGTATATAGATGCTGAAAAGGTATTTTCAACACCCATCCCTTTCCTAGCTGTGTAAAACAGGGTTGCTGAAATGGTTAAAAGTTCTCAGCCAGATATAGGGGTAGTGCCTGTAATCCAGGCATTCAGGAAGCTGAGGCAGGAGGATTACAAGCCTGGCCTGAGCCACCTGGTGATTGAGCAAGACTGTCTCAAAATAATTTTTTTTTCCCAGTACTAGGGATTGAACTCAGAACCATGTGCTTGCCAGGCGGGTGCCTATGCCCCTGAGCTATCTCCCCAGCCTCTAAAATAAATTTTTTTTAAATTTTTATTTTATTTTATTTATTTTTTATTTTTATTTTATTTATTATTATTATTATTTTTTTTTTTTTTTTGGCTTTTTGAGACAGGGTCTCACTGTGCAGTTCAGGCTGGCTTTGAGCTCACTTTTGTAGCCCAGGCTGGTCTCGAACTTGCACTGATCCTCCTGCCTCAGCCTCCCAAGTGCTGGGATTACAGGCGTGAGCCACCACGCCTGGCGAAAAATAAAATTTTTAAAAAGCATCCTTACATTGTGAAGGACTCTTAAACTCTTATCTTCCCTCTCCTATTTCAATGTGGTACAGGTTAAAAAAGTAGTTGTAACGTTAGGGCAAGTTCCTTGGCCCAGAACTGATGCTGGTAGCTGTTGGGAGAATGTAAATGATGATCAAAAAGCCATCATTTTCCAAGCCTTGATCACACAATATGGACACCAGGGATAGTGGCCATAAATGGGTAAATTTCTATTGGAAGCTTGAGGAACACATGACATCAGTCCACAGGTCAGTCTCTGTCAGAGGGGCCCACGACACTTGGGGCCTCCTAGAGGGGTGCATCAGAAGCACAGTGCACTGCTTCGGGATGGTTTTTACTACACAGTGAAACTTGAAATCAATCACACTTGGAGAGTCAAGTTCCACTTCTAGAGGGTGGGGGAAGGGAGAAGAAATGAAAGGAGGGTGCGACAAGGAAACCAGTAGTGCAGCCCGGAATGTAGGTCAGGGACAGTCAGGGACAGGTGCCCTGGATTCTGCAACAGCTTGGTGGCATTGAATGAATGCAGGCCAGGGAGGGGCTACTCCTACGGAAGGGGCGTGGGTGAATGCAACCTAAGCCAGGTGATGGGGAGTCTGGGCAGAGTGGGCGCAGTTCCTGAAGAGATCAGCCCAAGTCAATTCAAAGTCTGGGCCTGAGTGCATCCGCAGGCCAAAACAGACCGTCAGGGCTAAGTGAAATGCAAGAGGTGAAAGAGCAGGCTCCTGACCACAATGGAGGCCTCTGGAGGAAGGAAACCATAGATGAAGCAGACGTCAAAGGCCTCCCTGCAACCGGAGCGTCTCTGCTTTCTGTCACATACACCTGTCACCCAAGTTGTAGGAAAACCCAGTAGAACTGAACATCAACTGTGTTCACCGCATGGAATACCCCACTCCAATTAGCGGAGAGCTTCTCTTTTATTCTAATAAGCACACATTCAGCCGTTTTCCCGTCATTTGCTGCTTGCCGTTCTGTGGGCTTCGATCCTGGTTGCCCTAGACAAGGAGGCACTATGTCACAACCACAGGTGACAGATAGATTGAACCTGTTTGGGTCCTGGTTGGAATGTATTTGGAGAAAACATGTTTTTCGAGCAATCAGGACATCTTGCTTATGAACCAAGTATTGGATGATAACAGGGAAGTTGTTGTTGTTGGTTTTATTTTGTGTAAGGGTTTCTCCAGCCCAGGGAGAGACACAGTGGGCAGGGGAGATGGACCTGGGGGATAGCTCCACCCACAGGTCTCATTTGTCATCTGTCTGGTCATAAGTTGCTGAGGAGCTGGTCTCTCAGGTCCAGATGGGCTCCCTGCAGGCAGGGGCTGTGAAGTTATCCTTGTCCCTATGTCCAGTCTCTAACAGTGGTGGCAGGGGAGGTGCAGAGGGGGCTGATGAGAGAGTGTGGCTGTGTGAAGCTTCCTGTGGCGTAGAAAAGAAGCAGAAGCCACAGAGATCTTGGAGAAGGGGGCAGAGGGGGTGGAAGCCTGCAGTGTAGCAAGCTGGAATTAAGAGAGTGTGGTATGAGAGGATGGTAGCTTTACCTTCAGAGCAGCTTCGAGGAGGCTGACGTGAACAGGGTCCGTGGTCAGAGTCAGGAAACCTCAGGCTGAGCTGTTGAATGAGTCATAAACAGGGACATTGAGCTCATCCTGGAGGAAGGGAGAGTCCCTCCCTGATGCCTGTAGTGACAGTTTGTTAGGAACTTTTCAAAACCTCGATGGAGCTGAGTGGATTTCACAAGAAATGCTCCTATCTGGGCTCTCTCCCTTCGTCATTTTATTTTGTCCTTTGCACATGTCTGTCTGTCCATCAGTCATTCCTCTTTACCTCATGACACACACATTGGAAGCGAATTTTGGACATGTGTGCACTTCTCTTGTGGGGTGGTTTCAAGGATTAAATATGGGAGTAATTTTTAAGTGGTCAGATGCTTCAGAAATGCAGTGTTGCAGATCTGGCCACCCAGTTGCCCAACTGCAGATCGCCAGTGATGATTCAAGTTCTGAATCAGCTGTGGGAGCTCAGCCAGATCTGGATGGAGACGGGGCCGCCCTAGAGCTCCTTGTTGTGCAGGAGTGGCGGGACTGCGCCTGCTAACTCCTTGCACCGGCACGAAGAAGCCACACCTCTCATCCTGCTCCTCCACACAAGCCTGCCAGGAGAATGCCAACATTTCCATGCTCCTAAGATGGGGCAGACAGAGCTGCCTGGCCAAGACAACAGAGGACAGTGTGGCACTTGGAAGGGAGGCCGAGATGGCGTGTTACCTTTCTTCTTCCAGGCAAAATTGATTTCATCCCTCAGTCTGCATTTCTTCTCCAGCATTACAGCTGCTCTCTTCTGAGGTCAAATCTAACCTGTTTCTGGCACCTGTCTCTTACCTTGTTCAGAAATGGCCAGTCCTTCTATTTTATTAAATGTGAAAAAGAGGCTTTGTTCTCAGGAACTACTCTCAACTTGAGACTTACTTCTAGGTATATGGAAGAAATAAAAAATTATAGCACAAAAACATTTTTATCTTTGGTTTTGGCCTAGCATTGGCCCCCGAGGCTGTCCCAAGTTCAGGTTTGCACTGTAGCTAATGTGATCTGTGACCTGGCCATACTCACCAAGCAGTGTATCAGTTTTTCTGTCTATAAGCAAAGATGGGATGGGCGAGGTAGCTCAGCGGTCTAAAGCGCCTGCTCAGGCAAGCTTAGGCAACCTCAGAGACCACTGTTCAATCCCCAACACCACCTGCTGCACCAGCCCCACCCCCCGGGCAGGCTGAGCCAGCCATTACATGCATGCATGCATACATACATACATACATGCATACATACATACAAACAGTGAAGGTGTGTTATGGTTTGTGCATAGGTGTCCCCCCAAAGCCTCACAGAGTCATGAGGTGGCTTCTGGAATTCATAATTGATTATTGTGGAAATAGGTGCTGCCTCTCCCCTGGGGCAGGTGATTTGCATTTCAACATAAGATAGGAAGAGAAGTCAGCTGCTTGAGCTGCTGCTACTCCTCCCTTTGCTCTTGCTCTTTGCTGCCACCATGAAAGGTTGCCCTCTGCCATGTGCCAGTCTGCCGTGGAGCCGGCTGAATATGGCCTGAAACCTCCAGTAACTGTGAGCTAAATAAACCTTTCCTTCCCTCATGTTGAGTGTTGGGTGTTTTTCTCAGCAATGAGAGAAGAGTAACTAAGACAAGGTGTATAGGCTAGGGATTTAGCTCAGCAGTAGAACACTTGCCTAACAAGCTGGGATCGCTGGGTTCTATCCTCATTCTTCAGCACCAAAAATAAACAGACTCGAGATACAGGGTCCTCACTCTTTTATGTATGTAAGTGAGGACGATGAGAGGTTCTGCACTTTAAAATTCACATGAAGAGCAAGGCAAGTGGAAAATGTAAAGCCTGGGTCTCACCTCGCCTGCAAACTGTTGTGTGGGCTGCACAGTAGAGGAGGGGTAGGGCTGGCCTGACAGCCCCTGCCACCTGGTAATGGGGCTGCCTAGCTCTGCTGCCTGGCTTCAGGCCGATGCAGTTCCCAGAGGCTACAGAACAAATGGGAGGGGAGGACGAGAACAAAGGGAAAACCTTGTCCTCCCAGGGCTTATCGCAGGGGAGGCGGACTGTGGGTGGCCTGGTCCTGAAGTCCCCAGCCCCTCCCAGCTCCTCTGGTTGCCAGGGTGCCCTGCACTCTCAGCTCTTGCTCCACAGTCACACTCTGTCCCCTTCTGACCCCATTACTCTCTCACAGCACTTTACTAGTGAGGTGCATTTGTCTGCTGGCCCTCCTTTCTTAGAATAAAAACACCAGGAGGGCAGGAACTCCGACTTCCTTTGTTTGACCAGCATCAGAACAGAGCAGCTGCAGCACACTGCAGACCTCGGGGAACACTGTCGAATGAGTAAGCGACTCAGAAGACTACGGGCCTGGAGCGCAGGCCCGAAGTCTCTAGCCCCTGCTTTGGCCCGGCCTGAAACTTAACTCTTCTCGGATGGAGACCCGGTTCGCCTCCTTTTTCATGGTTTTACTGACATTTCTAGTTCTACCTTAAAACTTGTTTTACTTTGAATTTGAAAAGCATTGCTCTGTCACCTCATTGTTGGTGTTGCTGTTGGGACTCTGATACTGTTCTTCTCCCCAAACCTTTATGTAACCTGGGTTTTGTTCAGGAAGTTGTCAGGGTCTGCTGTTTATTGTTTTATGTATTTATTTATTTTGTCCTGTATTTAGGGCAGAGTCTATAGGGTGGCCAGAGTCTCACTACTAGATGGGATTCATAGTGATCCTCCTGTTTACAGCCTCCCAAGCACTGGGATTACAGGCCCACGCCACCATGCTCAGTCTCCGTGCTGTCTCAGTGCTTCCCAGGGGTGAGGCCAGCACGGCAGACCTGGGGATCAAACCCAGCCTCTGTGCTCTGCCTAAGCAGGTGCTTTAGTCCACAGAGCTATAAGGCTGGCCCTCTTTTCTTTTCTTTTTTTTTTTTGATGTGTTTTGTAAAGATCTCTCTCACTATGCAGCTCGGACTCATAGTGATCCTCCTGCTTTCAACCTCCCGACATGGTGCATTACAGGCATGCACCACCACTTCTGGCCTTGGTGGCTAGCTGAATAAGCCCAGCCCAGGACTGGAGCGACATGCAGTACCAGGGATGGAACCCCTGTCCCTGTGCTTGCCTAAGAAGGTGCTTAGTCCACTGATCTATCTCGCTGGTCCTGTTTATTCTTTATGTGGGATGATTTTGCATAATCTGTTGGCTGTGTTAGGTCTTTGTCCCTGTTGGGCTCTCAGAAGGTCTTTGACCAGCAAAGCGATTTCTTCTGCTTTTGAGGAAACATGTTGTTTTGTTTTTGGCAGGGTCTTGCTATGCAGTTCAGGCTGGCCTTGCACTTACTATGTAAGCCAAGCTGACCTCAAACTCATGGCTACTCTTCTGCCTCAGCCCCCGGGTGCTGGGTTACACGTGTGGCAACATCCCACAAGGCAACGTCTTCTGTTGTTTCTTGGATTAAATACTTCTATTCCTTTTCATGGGAAATCCTGGTGTTTTGAATTCTGTATTCTTTCTTTTATACCAGGAACTGAGCTCAGGATCTTCTGCTTGCCATATAAGTGCGAAGTGCTGAGCTCTCTCTGGCCCAATCCTGTTATTTTGATGTTGGGTCATCTGCATCAATTCTTTTTTTTTTTTTTGCCTTTTTTGAGACAAGGTCTCGCTATGCAGTTCAGACTGGCCTTGAGCTCACTTGGTAGCCCAGGCTGGTCTCGAACTTGCACCAATCCTCCTGCCTCAGCCTCCCAAGTGCTGGGATTACAGGCGTGCACCACCACGCCCGGCTTGCATCAATTCTTTTTTTTTTTAATTTTTATTTATTATTTTTTTTTCTTGTTTCAGAACCTTTGTTGGTTTATTTACTCATTTTTTTTTTTTTATGGCTGGCTCAGCCCACCCCAAGGGCAGGGCTGGTGCAGCATGTGGTGCTGAGGATTAAACCACGGTCCCTGAAGCCGCCCAAGCTTCCCCAAGCAGGCACTTTAGACCACTGAGCCATCCCGCCGTAGGCTTGCATCAATTCTTATCTCCTCTATGTTTGATCTTTCATTTTATATTACCGGTTGGAAGAGTTCTGTGGTCTCAACACTTGGAATTTTTTTTTTTTTTTTAATTTAGTACAGGGTCTCACTATGTAGATCATAGATAACACTTGTAATCCTCCTGTTTACAGCCTCCCAAGTGCTGGGATTACGGGCACACACCACCACACCCAGTCTCAGTTGCTGTCTCAGCTTGTCCCCTGGGGGCAGGGCCTGCACAGGCATGCTGAGGATCAAATCCTGACCCTGTACCTGCCTAAACAGGTGCTTAGTCTGCTGAGCTATCTGGCCAGCCCTAACATTTGTAATTTTTTTTTTTTTAAGGGAAGGAAAGGTTTAGTTAGCTAATAGTTTCACAGTTACTAGAGGTTTCAGTCCATACTCAGCTGGCTCCAAGGCGGCACAGCACATGGCAGAGGGCAGCCTTTCATGGTGGTGGCAAAGAGCAGAGAGTAATTTTTCTTTTGCTCATATTTTAATTTTAATTTTCTTTCTTTCTTTCTTTCTTTCTTTCTTTCTTTCTTTCTTTCTTTCTTTCTTTCTTTTTACTATTTTACTATTTTGGTTTTTTTGGTACCGGGAATCGAACTCTGGGCCTTGCGCTTGCTAGGCAAGCGCTGCGCCACTGAGCTACATCCCCAGCCCTCTTTCTTTCTTTCAGTACCAGGCATCTTTTTTTTTAACCAGGCGGGTGCTTATCCCACTGAGCTATCTCCCTAGCCTCTTTGTGTGTGTGTGTGTGTGTGTGTGTGTGTGTGTGTAAAGGTTTACTTTGTGGTGGTTTTTTTTTTTTTTTTTGCGTTTTTGAGACAGGGTCTCTCTATGCATTTCAGTTTGGCCTTGAGCTCACTTTTGTAGCCCAGGTTGGTCTGGAACTCACACCGATCCTCCTGCCTCAGCCTCCCATGTTCTGGAATTACAGGCATGTGCCACCACGCCTGGCTACTTTGTTTTGTTTTTAAACTATTTATTTATTTATTTATTTATTTATTTATTTATTTGTTTATGGCCTGCTCAGCCTGCCCTGGGGGTGGGGCTGGCACAGCATGTGGTGCTTGGGATCAAACCAAGGTCCCTGTGGTTGCCTAAGCTTGCTTAAACAGGCGCTCTAGACCACTGAGCTATCTCTCCGGCCCTCCATAGCCCCTTAATTTTAATTTTCAAGAACTCTTTTTATTTATGTGCTTTGGCTTCTGTCTGTAATGCTGGGATGTTTTCCAGCTTTCTCTGATCCTTAGTTATCTGACACGTGTAAGAATGAGTCACTAGGAGTCAGGAACACAGAGATATTTCCACGTGCACTGTCGTTCACAGAACCCAACAGGTAGAAGTAGCCCAAATAGTCATTGATGGGTGACTGAATACACACAGCGCAGTCCATTCATACAACAGAATGTCATTCACCTTTTGAAAGGAAGTGAACTCTGATGTAAGCTCTGGGCAGATGCAACTCAAAGAAATTATGCTGAATGACAAATGTCAGTCACAGGGACAAATACTTGGAGTCCACTGGTGGGAAGCACCTGGGTTAGTCCTGTTCACAGAGACAGAAGAGTGCAGCTCCCTTGGAGAAAGGTGGGGCTGCACAGTTAGTGATGAATGGGAAGTTTGAGCTTGGTGTCTCCAAGCTTTGCTCCTTGCTTGGAGAAAATACCCAATACCCAAAATTAAGGAAGGAAAGGTTTATTGAGCTCACAGTTTGTGGAGTTTTCAGGTACAGTGGACTGGCTCCCAGGCAGAGTGGCACATCGCAGAGAACAGCAGTTCATGGTAGCAGAAAACAGCAAAGAGCAAAGGGAAGGACTGCAGCTGGGCTTCTAGCCAGCCTCTCTCCCCTCCTTACGTTATAAGCAGGCTACCCTGGAGTGGGAGTGTAGAGCTCACCCAGTGTCTGGGCCCTCCTCTTGCACAAGTGAGGATGCTTACAAACTAAGAATCCTAGTTCTCCGTTGAGTCACTTAATTAAACCTCTAAACTTCTCAAGTTGACACAGTGTATCAACCATTAGGCTTGGGGACCTGCAAAGACCTATGGCCAAATAATGACAGTGGTTGCACAGCATGAAGGGGCTGAACCAGAACCGTGCACTTAGAGATGGTTAAGGTGGTTCATTTTGTGTTACATGTATTTTAGCACAATTAAAGAAGAAGGAAAGCGTCACCAGGGAGCCCAGCAAAGCTCTGAGAAAGCTGGCTGTTGCTCTGAGGGCCAGCATTTGTACAGGACCAGGAGTCCTGGGGCAGGTATCCCCTGGGAGACACACAGCTCTGCCTGTGCCAGGCCTGTGCCCACCCCACTCTGCCTTCATGGCCTGCAGCCTGGGACTCAGCCCAGTGTAATCTGTCTGTAGTATTCCTACGATAGCCACTGCTTCCTGTCCCTAGGTCAGGCCAGGCCAGGCCAGGCCAGCATGCCTGTGCCCACTTTCATCTTCTAGAGGTTGTCACTATCTCCTGTTCATCCAGATCTTTTCCCCTTCTGTCTATTTCTTTTAATTTGGCAGGGGTTCAAGAAAGATGAGATAACATGTATACACTGTCCTCTGTAATTAGAAGTTGGCACACGTATTTCTTTAATAGTAGCGATCATGTAATTACAGGCATATCACTTTCATCTTTTTAATCTACTCGCATACAAATGAAAATTCCAAATGCTTCGTTCAGCCAGCTGTGCAGTCCATGTTATTATCCACACAGCTCAGCCTGGCCTGGAAGCCATGATGGAGAAATGGGGCCCCATTGATCCAGGGAGCCTCAGATACCTGCTCCACCAGGCTGTTTACAGCTGAGCTAGCATTGCTGTGTGTCCTGAGGGCCTGAGCCATTTCTTTTTTTTTTTTTGCTTTTTGAGACAAGGTCTCACTGTGCAGTTCAGGCTGGCTTTGAGCTCACTTTTGTAGCCCAGGCTGGTCTCGAACTCACAACGATCCTCCCAAGTGCTGGGATTACAGGCGTGAGCCACCACGCCCAGCCTGAGCCATTTCTTAGTAAAGAAAACAGAAAGCACCAAGAACCTTCATCAGACTAATTTTGTTTTCCTTTTCTTAGTACCAAAGGAATCAAATCCACAACCTCATACATCCTAAGGAAGGGCTGGCCAATGGAGCCACATCCCCCGCCTTATCAGAGTAATTAAAGTGCCTTATATCTTCCTTAGTTTTGCAGAAAGAATTGAAAAATACTTCCAAAGTTGCCAAAAATAGATTAAGGCTAATTTGTCCAAATTTAAATCACAAATATATGCCAAGAAAGAGTAGTATATGTGTGTACTTATGTAATAAATTGTTTATTAAGAGTAAAGCTTGAAAAGAAATGGTTTCATGATGTTATAATTTGCTACTTTTGTAATGGTTTATCCCAGTGGTTTTTTATGATCATGCATAGTAATGCAAAATTAATTACAACTTGTTTTTACACCTAATCTGGGGTGACCATATGTGAACAGGCACCTTGAGTTATGGAAGGATGAAAGGTCAGGTTATAAGAATCCTGTCTTGGGCTGGGGAGATAGCTCAGTAGAATAAGTGCTTGCCTGGCAGTGCAGAGTCCTGAGTTCAATCCCTGGTACTGCAAAAAAAACCCCACGAAACAAAACATAACAAAGAATCCCATCATCTTTGGGGCTAGGGAGATAGCTCAGCAGTCTAAATGCTTGCCTGGCAAGCACAAGGACCTGAGTTCGATCCCTGATACTGAGTGTCATACCGGGCATGGTGGTGCATGACCGTAATCCCCATGCTGGAAAGGCTGAGATAGGAAAATCACTACTGCGTAGCAAGACCCTGTATCAAACAAACAAATAAATAAAACAAAAAAATCCCATCTTTGAGGCTGGAGAGATAGCTCAGCAGTATAAGCGTGTGCCTGACAAGCACAAGGGCCCATGTTAAATTCGCAGTACCCACAGGCTTCATCAGCCCTGGAACCCAGGTGCACTGAAGAGCTCTGTGAATGTGAGCTGCATAGCGAGACCCTGTATCAAATAAATAAACAAGTAAACAAATAAATGAAATCCTATCTTTGTGTGAATACTAGACACAGCATTAGTGGCCCAGTGGGGAAATTGAGTTTATGTAACTGTTTGTGTAGACCCTTTAAATTCAAAACAGGTTTGATGCCCAGGCCTGCTGTGCTAGCTCTGCCCCTGGGGTGTGCTGAGACTGCGATTGAGACTGGGCATGGTGACACACACCTGTAATCCCAGTTCTTGGGAGGCTGTAAACAGGCAGATCACTAGGAGGCTCTAGTGATGAGACCCTGAACACCCTGTCCCTGTAGATCCTTCCCTAAAAATACAAAAATACCAAAAAAAAAAAAAAAAAAAAAAAAAATTAAATTAAATTCAAATGGGGCTTCAGTGATTTCCCTTCAGGCTGCTTATCCTGGAAAGTAAGTACAGTTTCAATGGTACCATGTTTTCGTTTTTTAATTAGAGACAAAGTTAGCCAGCCTCCAGTGGATTAAATGTAAGCGAAAAATCCAATTCTGTTTCCCCAGTTGTTCTGTGTATTCATTCCGGTGTGTGAAGATCAAATACTGGTCTGGAGCACTCCGTGGTGCCTCTGGGAACTTAGGGATACACTGAATGATAATATTGTGATGTTTTAAGGCATTATGAAGAGTTACTGAATGGAGCTGGAATTCACTAATGTTCTGTGTATAACAAATATTTTAAAGGAGGGCAGTTTTTCTAACTGAATAATTTTTTAAAAATGCATATAGTACAGGGTCTAAGGAACTACAGGGTCTCACTAGGTAGATTGGACTCACAGTGATCCTCTTGGTTTCAGCCATCCAAGGGCACATATCACCATGCCCAGTCTCCATCACCATCTCAGCATGCCCTGGGGGTAAGGGTGGCATGCAAGCTGGGGATAGAACTCTAGTCACTATGCTCTACCTAAGCAGGCTCTTTAGTGTGATGAGCTATCTGGCCAGCTTGTGAATAAATTTTTTAAAAGTGATTTTTTTTTTTTTTTTTTTTTTGGTCAGCACCAGGGATTGAACTCAGGACCTTGTGTTTGCCAGGCAGGCACTTATTCTACTGAGCCATTTCCCCACTAATTTTTTTAATTGAACCTAATATTGAATGTCATAGTTACTATAGAGTATCTTCAATTAAACTTTATTTATTATGGATGGCTCAGTCTGCTGTGGGGGTGGGGTTGACACAGCATGTGGTGCTGGAGATCAAACTGCAGTCCCTGAGGTTGCCTAAGCAGGCACTTTAGACCACTGAGCTATCTCACCAGCCCTAGAGTATCTACAAATGGAGTAAGCCTAAATAAAAGAGTAGCCACTTCCTTTGCATTTAAACATTAACCTTATTGGGGTTGAGGAGAGAGCTTAGGGGCACAAGTACCTGCCTGGCAAGTGCAAGGTTCTGAGTTTGATCCCCAGCTCTGCCAAAATCAAACAAAAACCAAACAAATAAATTAACTAAAAATTTTTAAATAATAAAATAAAATAAAAATTAATAGTATGTTTTTAAAAAATCATTAACATTTATAATTCTGCAACTAGAATTCAGGTGATCACCAATCCTAAGAAATGCTTTGCTAAAGCACTTTATATATTGATTCAGCCTCTCAATTCTTCCCCCCCCCCCATCTCAGATGCCTTCAGGGCATGCTGGGTATGGCTTGTCAAGCTGGGGATTGAATCCTGGTCTTCTGTGCCTTACTGCATTTCCCTGAACAGACAGCCTCTCAATTCTTTTCTGGGCCTTAGCAAGTTTTGTTGGAACTGTTAAAGGCAGACTGGGCAGTGGGCAAGGTTTAAAATTTAGTACACAGGGCCAAGGAAATAGCTCAGTGGCTTAAGTGCCTGCCTGGCAAGCATAAGATCTTGAGTTCAATCTCTGGTAACAAACTAAATAAATAAGCAAATAAATAAAATTTAGTATAAGGGGCTGGGGAGATAGCTTGGTGGACTAAGTGCTTACCTGGACAGGTGCAGGGACCCAGATTTGATCCTTGGTATGGCATGCCACACCAGCCATGCCCCCCACCTGTAGCGCTGAGCCAGTACCCAGTGTAGGAGTGGTGGTGCACACCTGTAGTGCCAGCACTTGGAAGGCTGAAAACAGGAGGATCATTACAAGTCCAAGATGCATAGTGAGACCTTGTATCAAACACATTAAAAAAAGAAAAAAATTAAAGTCCTCTTTAATGAGTAAAACTAAGTCTAAATCACAGTAATGAGGCCAGTTGGGGAATCATCCTGGTATGTGGCCCAGTAACAGAGCCAATGATTTTCCAGTTGAAAGAGAGTGCAGCTGGTGGAGCAGCATGAGGTGGAGCAGGGTGGTTGATGGCATTTTAGGCAGTTCAAGTAGAAGAGGAATTGGAGGGCCACTAGGGTTTCAGTTAGTCTCTCTGATAGCTGGCCAGTAAACTGCAGAGCAGCTGAAAAGTCATAAACACAATCCCTACACTCCTTAAGCACGATGCTGTCACCCAACACGAGTGAACACTGAGGGGGTCACCAGTTCCTTGGACGCGCCCCGTCCCTTACTTTGAGTGTGGGTGGCTTGTGTCGTTATCCTCCCATGACCTCAGCTGCCTCGTCACTGCAGTTCTTAAACTGGGCAGTCTTAAGGACATGGTGCCTGCTGGGAAGCTTGGGTTTGTACCACTCCCCTTATTCTTCCTCTCACTAGTCTCTTCCATGCCTCAGTTAACAGGCTTAGTTTGGTTGTTTTTCAGGGTGGGTAGAGGCAGTTGGCTTGTGTCAAGCATTTCCAGAGCTTTGTGGAACAATAATCCTTTCTATATTCATTTGTCACAGCAAGTACAAATGGAGCGGTCCAACTGAGCATTGGCAAAAGAACGTGTGTGTGTGTGTGTGTGTGTGTGTGTGTGTGTGTGTGTGATCCTGAGCATGCTGTATCCTCAGCTGGGGAGCTGGGCCCTGTGAGGAGATGGAGAATGTCACGTGGCCCAATGGTGCTGTGTCTGTGGCATTCAGGTGGGAACATCCTGCCGTGTTTGTTGAGATAGGAGCATTTGGGAAGCCTGTATGCTCATCCCGAAGGTCCTTTTCCAGCCCTCTCAGTGCTAAGTGACAGCCTTCTCCCTGGAGCCACCTTCCCTGGCCTCCCTCCACTGGGGCCAGCTCCCTGTGGCTGCACCTTGCTATTCGGGCTAGGCAAAGTGGAGGCCCTCTTGGCCTTGTATTCTGGCATCCACGTGGAGGCAGGCTATGAACACAGGCTGTTGGGAACTCGACCCTGGCCTCTGCTGCCTCCCAGGTGGTACAGCTCTTTGAGTGCCAGGGCCTCTGAGGGTGGCCCAGTGTGTGAGTAGGGGGATTGGGGAAGGTCTGTACCATTGCCCCTTGCATCTTCAGCACATGAGGACCTGAATAGGCGAAGCTTTTATTTATTTTTTATTTTTTTGTCTTTTTGAGGCAGGGTCTCGCTATGCAGTTGAGGCTGGCCTTGAGCTCACTTTTGTAGCCCAGGCTGGTCTCGAACTCATGCCAATCCTCCCGCCTCAGCCTCCCGAGTGCTGGGATTACAGGCGTGAGCCACCACACCCGGCTAGTAGGCGAAGCTTTTAAACATATTGATGGCCGCAGCAATTCAGTTGGAGGCTCCAAGAGATCTGCAGCTCCAGGGCTCCAGACAGCTGCCACCTCCTAGGCAGGCATCACCCTTGGGAAGCCCCAGAGCAGCAACAGGAGCAGGAACAAGTACCTGCACAGCCTGGTAGCTTTACCCTGAGCTAGGGAAGTGTGGATCAGAGCCAGGAGAACAGACCGTTTGAACATACAGGACCTTGGGCGTCTATGGAAAGTTAGGAACTCTTTCAAGGTAATGTGGAGAGAAAATGCACCTAGGCCCACAGCATTTTTATCCAATTTCAGGAGGTCCAGAGCCACCAGGCAAGAGAGAACACAACTCTCTGGAACATTCTATACCTCTAGTACTGGTAGTTTTTCTCTCTCCTCTGGTGGCTTTTTCTCTCCCCAGCTTCCCTGGCTTGTCCTCGGCCTGTCTCTCCCAGCTGTAGCTTTAGCTCAGCACACTGCAGACCCCTCCCCTACTGGCTCACAGGGCTTTAGATCTACATTTTCCTTACCCTATGCCCAATAAAGAAAAACAGCCCATTAACCTAGCCCGTTGGTGTTGAAGAGGGGACTGCAGCAGGGGTGAAAAGAGGGGAACAGGGTTCATCTGAGCATGAGTTGTGAGCCACAGGCAGTGGGGGTGGGGGACTTGTTGGAGACACAGAATTGCTTTTGCTCCAGAGTTGCTGCAACAGAATCTCTGGGCGGATCTCACTTCCCAGGGATCTAACTGTGGGTTGAAGTTAGAGATCCATTCACTCAGCGGACGGGTGCCAGGCTGCCTTAGCCCAGTTTGCAGGAGCGGTGCCGCCCTGATACAAGATGCCTTCTATGAGACGACTTCCTGGGCCTTCCTCCAAAGGCAAATCTGGGGGACCAGTTTTCTTGCTCTGCCCCTCCTGCTAGGCATAACAGAGGAGTATTTCCCCATTGCCTTTCCTGGCCCTTTTGGTAAAAAGGTACCATCCTTATCTTTTTCTTTCCCTACCACCTTTTCCAAAGCAGTGAGCAGCTTTTAAACTTTGGTATGGGAAAAAGTCCTGTGGGGAGGGTAGTAAAGTACAGGTGTTTACCCTCCTGCAGCACTCCTGATGGCATGAAACTGGGCAGGACCCTGGAATCCGCATTCCTAACAAACGCACACGGACATTTGGGTCCCATGATCCTGGGGCCCTTATGCTGGTCCTTGTAAACGGAATGTGTGCATCCCAGTTCATTTCCAAAAGAGCTCTGTCATGCATTACATCATAAAAGCAGGCAGTAATGATTTTTAAATCTGTAGAAATGTGTCTTGCATGTAGAAATTAGAATATAAAGAGGTATGCGCTTCCTGCTGGGTGTTTGTCACTGTTTCCACTTGGGAGGGCAGGACGCAAAGAAAAGGGGTAAAAACAAGAGCCTTAAGCAAGAACCTCTGCCTAAGCAATGTTCCCTAAAGAAGCACAAGTTTCTCCCATGATGCAGGAAGACATGGAAGAGACTGTTCACCCGAGGGCGAATCCACGCTTCCGAGTCAAATTCCTAATTTGTAAAAAACTTTTAAGTATGTGAAATGTTTTTTACTTAAACATGAATCCTTCGGCTTGCTGTCCTCAGCTTCCCTGACTTCTCCTTATCTGCTGAATTCCCTCGTGTACGAGGCAGATGCGTCCCCCTGAGGTTTCTTAATGCCCTGGGAATATGGAGAACAGGGTCAGTCCAGAGAGAGAAATCTCTGAGAAAAGCTTTGAAGACTGTTTTCTCATCTGCTTTTTATTTTTATACTTAAACAGGATCTTTGTAGTTCATCTTATCTCTCTCTTTAGCCAGAAATAACTTTGGCTCATAAAAATAGAAGAAAATCTTCAGCTAAGAGTGACACCAGTGCAAAGGCTAAATATCAAATTCTTTGAAGTGAAATCACTAATTTTTTTTCCTGAGGGTCATGCTACCCCTTTCTCTCTCTTCCTCTTTCCCCTTCCCAACACATCTAGGGTCACCAAGCTCCAGATTTTGTGACCATTTTTCCAAAGATGTTTGCGTTCTCCTCTTCTTGCCCTTATTCTCTAGTTAGCTGCAAGACCAGGAAGGCATTTACTACACTGCCTCGTGGACTTATTCTGTTCCCTGCATGGGTGCTGTAACTGCTGCATCTGTGTGCGCTTGACATTAACTCTACAGCTCTTAGCCCTGTGGGGGGCTGGGAACCCCTCCAGTGTCTGATGAACACCATAAGCTCCCTTCCTTCCTTCCTTCCTTCCTTCCTTCCTTCCTTCCTTCCTCCCTCCCTCCCTCCCTCCCCCCCTCTCTTTCTTTCTTCTTTATTTTAATTTTTTAAAGAATAATCTTTTATGTATTTATTTGGTACAGGATCTTACTGCACAGCTCAGAATCATAATGATCCTCCTGTCTTGGCCTCCCCAGTACTAGGATAATAGGCATGTGCTACCATGCCCAGTTTCAGGGCCTGCATGGTGCACTCAGAGTTCTGAGACTGGCACAGCATGCAGTACTGGGGATTGAACCTGAGTTCTTGCACTTGCCAGGTGGGTGCTTAGACTGCCAAGCTATCTCCCTATCCCTATTTTGTCTTTTTGAGGCAAGGTCTCACTATGCAGTTCAGGCTGGCCTTGGGCTCACTCTATAGCCCAAGCTGGTCCTGAACTCACAATGATCCTCCTGCCTCAGCCTCCTGAGTGCTGGGGTTCTAGGTGTGCACCACTCCACCCGCAGCCCCTGTAAGCCCTCTTTAGAACAAGTGCATGTGTGTGAATGCATGTTCATACATGCACACATGATGTTAGATTCACAAATCTCTGTAATAAAGCTGTCATAAGAATCCTACTTCCATCCCCTTCTCCCACAAATAAGTCACTTCCAAATTTTTATTAAGATTATCTTTTCAGAATTATTTAATTATACCGTTCGTGTGTTTAAACACTTTCTGTTGTCTCAAATACATTCTAGTCTATTTCACCCAGTGTCTTAAGGCTTCTTTATTCCATCTCCACTGTCTGCTTTTCTTCCCTACCAGCATGGCCTTCTACTGCCTGGTGCTGTTTGTTAAGGCGTAACATGGGTTGGCGGACCCTTCTGATCCTTGTGCTGCTCTTGTACCTGAGATGCCCACCTCCTCACCCTGCTTTGTGTTGTCTGCAGACAACAGGCTCCGATGGAATGGCTGTGGCTCCTGAGGCTGCTGTCTGTCACTTGCCTTTTTCTCATCTCTGCTCCCTGGGCAGAGCTGTGTCTACCTGGGACAGAGCACCTGTTAGGTTGAACCACGTGACGTGATGGATAGGCAGCAGCTTCTGAAGTGGCTTCTTTAAATTACATGCAGGAAAGTCACTGTTACCTGACATCCAGTTCAGGCGGCTCTGCCTCACGTATTGAACCCCCACTGCAGTCAAGACACCGAGCTGTGCCGTTGCCTCCTGGAATGTTCCATCAGGCTGCATCCTGCGCTGTTGTTTTCACCATGGAGACTGTAATCTTCTACACTTGAACCTAATACTTAACTCAAAGCTCAACAGTTCTGTGCTTGTTCTGGCTGCCTGTTTGCAATCAAAATTCATACATTGAAATCCTCAACCCTAATGTTATGGGTGGGGGTAGGGTATTGGAAAGGGGATTGGGTCATCTGAGAGTCCAGCCCTCAGGAATGGACTCACTGTCCTTTCAAGAAGAAGACAGGCATGAACCTCTTTCCACCACAGAAGGATACCACACACAGCCAGTCATCAAAGCCAGGAGGCAGTTCCTCACCAAAACATAAATTTGCTCTGTGGATTAAAGTGCCTGCTTAAGCAGACTCAGCAGCCAGGGTTCAATCCCTGGTATTCCCTGCTGGTCCCATCCCTGGGGCTCTCTTTAGACTACAATTGAGACTGGACGTGGTGGCTCCTGCCTCTAATCTCAGCTCTTGGGAGGCTGAAAACTGGAGGTTCACTATAAGTCTGATCTATGTAGTGAGACCCTATAGAGCTTGTACTAAGATAGATAGATAGATAGATAGATAGATAGATAGATAGGTAAAGTTAGAGCCTTGTTCCCAGACTCACAGCTTCCAGATCTGTGGGAGATACATGTCTATTGTTTAAACCACCAGTCTATAGTATCTGTCACAGTAGTCCCAGAAAACTAACACCCTTATCTCTGTCCTCATTAGACTGCAGTCTCTTCAGAAATCCAAACTGGGCCTCCCTTTTTTCTTTCCCTGTCTCCTGGTGGATTCCACATTCGCAAGGCCTGACTCTTTGCTGAGGCAGCAGGTGGAGGCCTGGTTGGCAAGAGTAACTGCGAGATTTGCTGTAAGGATGAGACTGAACGTCCCTCATTTGCAGTTTCTGGCCTTCCTTTCTCAGCCAAATCTGCTCGTGGGCCCCTCCATGCTGTGCCCAACCCTCAAGATGGGATGAAAATGAGAACACAGCCCCACCAGTTTATGGGGTCTGAGGCTGACTCGATGACCCTGAGGAGATTGTTGTGCTGTGTGCCAGCTCTGAGCTCCAGGCACAGGGACAGCCTCTGGGCAGCAACAGGCCCTGCAGACTTGGCTGTGTATGAGTGGGGTCTGTGAGAGAGGGCCCTGTGGGTGAGTATGGTAAGATGGGGAATGCCTGGGGAGCTCTAGCAGTCTTGCTGCCTCCTATCCTAGTTTTCAAAAGCAGCAGTGCTGTCCAGCGTGCCAGCTAGTGGCCAGGACAAGGAGCCCAGGGGGTCAGGTGTCCTTGGCACCTGCAGATACACGGTATCTTCATGCAAGCATTCAGGGCTCACAGCACAAGGACTGCACCTCATCTAATCTCTTACCCTCTTTTTTTTTTTTTTTTTTTAACCCTGTTCTACTGTTCTGTATAATTGATTTATATTCCATGTCTAACTTGGGGCCTCTCTGTGTTTACAGTACATTGTTATTGTTATTATTTAATGGATTTACTACAGGGTCTCACGACACAGATTGGACTCATAGTGGTCCTTCTGTTTTCAGCCTCCCAAGTACTGGGGTTACAGGCATACACCACCACCATGCCCAGTCTCAGTCACCATCTCAGTGCATCCCAGGGGCAGGGCCAGCACAGCATGCTGGGGATCGAACCCCGGTCCCTGCATCTGCCTAAGCAGGTGCTTTAGTCTGCTGAGTTATCTGGCTGGCCCTATAGTATGTTATTAATGGGTGAAGAGTTGAAAGTTCTGTCTTCAGCATTATCAGAAAAGAGGTTGAAGCTAGTTGCTAGCCAGCCATTATGCATATCAGCAATTATGCTAACCTACTTAGGAATACATCTTTTGTAACAAGCATCATTAGTAGAGTTATTAGAGATATGCCACAAATATAATTATTTTCAACTTTATTTTTATTTTCTTCTGCATTTATAGTAGTATCTACAAGGTCTCACTACATAGACCAGACTCTTAGTGATTCTATTTTTGCCTCTCAAGTGCTGGGATTACAGGCACACACCACCATGCCCAATCTCAATCTTTCATATTCAGTTTCTCAGAGCGTCCTGCAGATGTGGCCAGCACGGCACACTGAGGACAAACCTTGGCCACTGTGTCTGCCTAAGCAGGTGTTTTAGTCTGCTGAGCTATCAGGCCAGCCCTTAGTTTCAACTTGAGAAGTGTTACAGAATCACTCATGTTCATAAGCATGATCTCAACCACTGTATTTAGTTAAAATGCACCCCTTCCTATGAACAGTATTAATTAATTAATCATTGTCTTTTTGAGACAGGGTCTCACGATCCAGTTTAGCCTGGCCTTGTGCTCACTTTATAGCCCAGACTGGTCTCAAACTCACACAATCCTCCTGCTTCAGCCTCCCGAGTGCGAGGCAACCAATCTTTAAAATGTAAAAGTGTGTGCCTGGTACCAGAAAACATTTCAAAAATGGGACGGTTAAGGGAGTGGTGCAAGTATTCGAAACCAGGGCTGTGTTGAGGACTTCCTAGCGGTAGGCCAAGTACTGGCAGAGGTTCAGGTATTGTGGCAGTGGACTTGGGCGGAGGGAACACAGTCAGTCACTCTTTCCACTGGTGTTTAAAAACATAAACACGCTTTGATGTTAAAGGAGAGCATGTACATGGAAAATGAAACTGTTTGTTTCTCCTCAGTTTCTATAACATTTCTTAGCATAAAAGGCTTTCACTCTGCTGCATGCTATTGTTTTGTAGGAAAGTAGGTGTTAGATATCAATTTAGATTGGGGAGGTGAGTGAGAGTTCAAATTGCTTTTCCAGATAAGGCATTTTCTCCAGCGGTTTTTCATAGTACATATAAACAAATATCACATTGCCATTCAGAGTGTTTTCTGATTTCAGGGCAGATAGCCTAGCCCGGTGAGGTGCATACCTCTAGATCATTCTGGAAACTGCTTTGACTGAGATTGGAAATAAAGAATACTTAAAGAGCTAAGTTACCTCGCTGCCTCTGCCAGTTTCACTCAAGCATGGGTTCCCTATAGTGCCCTGGGAAGAGCTCATCCACCCACCCCTCAGGGGCCTGGTTTCTTATGTACATACACTAGCTCCTGCTGGTTCTCCGCAGACATGCCGTTGGGTGGGTAGGCGTTCTGTGGCACACCAAGCCCTGCAGAGGCTGGTGTGAGAGCTTCTGGCACTGCAGGCAGCTATGGTCCTAACAGTGCAGGGCTGGTCCTTGCTCCTCAGGCACTGAGCGTGGGAGACCCAGGCCCCAAATCAGCACACTTGCTTCCTGACTCATCAGCAGTTTGTCCATAACTTGAAAAGCATCAGAGTTTCTTCTTTCTGGGGTAGCACATTGAAATATTTAAGAATTATCCCACCTTTGATTTTAAAGGCTAATTCCAGTATCAAGCTGTCAGTCCTTTCTACGTGTGAGTTCATTCTTCATGTTCTTGATGCCACATAGCCCAAACTAGGTCTTTGGTGTTTAAAAGAACCAGAATGACACAGGAAGGGAGATTTAGGGTGAGAGAAGAAGGAGCCAGTCCTGGAGAATCCCAGAGTAGTGTGTTTGGTGGGCTTGGACAGGGGTCAGAGGCCCAGGGGAGGAGGAAGGAGACCTGGAGAATGAATGACCCTGACTGGGCCAGATATTGCATTTTCCCCTGTAACTTTTGGAAGATGTCAACCATAAAGAAACTACTGGACATTTCTTTTAAAGAATGTAGAATTCAGTGACTATCCAGGTTGACACTTCTCTGTCAGAAATCTTTCTGTAGTCTGCGATAACATTTTGTTTTTATTTTATTTATTTATTTTTGGGAAATAAGGTTCCAGTGATCAAACCCAGGACCTTGCGCTTACCAGGCAGGTGCTTACACCGCTGAGCTATATCTCCCTGGCCTGGATAGCGTTTTGATAGAAAAATCTCAGCAGGGTTCCCTTCGGCACCCTCAGGTAGACCCTGGCCCTCAGTGCCACCCAGGGGCACTCTGTGCAGTCATCCATGCCACCCAACCCTGGCCTTCCGTGCATTCACCAACACATCATTCTGTTGAGCTCTTGTGTCCAGAGTTTACATCATGACTTCTGTTGTGGTTTGTATCTAGTTGTCCCCCCAAAGCCTCATGTAAATCTTGGGGCTGTCAAGTGCCCGGCTCCAGGGGCGGGACTTGAGGGGACATGGCCAAGAGAGGTACCAACCATGAAACTGACAGCAGGTGCCGTCAGAGCATCCTCCTCCTTGCAGGAGGCCGTCTCTTGTAGCGATGGAGAGAATCATTCTGGACACAGTAGCGCCCCAGCCCCTCCTCTAAACCCTATAAAGTAGGGGCAGTGTCTGGAAACCTCCAGTAACTGTGAGCTAAATAAACCTTTCCCCCTAAGCTTGTGTGTCTGGTATTTGTCTCAGCAACCACAGAACAGTAACTAAGGCAACTTCATTGTAAGAAATATGGCTGATGGCATCACTCATTGTGTGATAGCCCACGATGCCCATGAAGGGCAAGCAAGTGCACGTCCTAGCCCTCTGATCATGTGGTTGGCTTCCTGGGGACCAGGTCCATCCCGCTGTTTCGTGGGAGCTCGCCATCAGTCACTGTACTGACATAACAAAGATGCTATTATCTCTCAGGAAGCAACAAAGGGTTTGAGAGGTTCCATGCCAGGATCACTGTGCGGAATCCAGACAAATGCTTTAGGGTACCCACAACATAGGCATATAATAGGCTAGAAAGGACTGCAAGATGCAGAGATCTTCTCTATGGAATTTATTTCCATAGTGCTACATAATACACGAATAGTCCGCTGTCGCTTGGTTGGGGTTGTCTGCTATAGATGTCATCAGTTTCATCTTACATAAGATGAGGAAGCATCTGTCTGACCGTAGTCCAATTCCAGCGCAAATTCACCTGTCCCTCTTCTTGGGTCCATTAACTAAGGAAAAGTATGTATCAGTTTATGTTGCTTTGAGCTGCAAGTAAAGTAACATCCACAGACAGGACATTGGCTAGAAGAGGTGAACCTGGAGTTATGACAACTACATTTGCCTGTGGTCTTTGTGGTGTTTCCAGAGACTTGGGTTCTTTCCAGCTGTCAGCTGTTTGAGCCTTCACGTAAGGCTATGGTCCTGTGTGATAGTTAAAAGAGGGTCACCACATTGCAGGTGTCCTGTGAAGAAACAGTGCTATCTTTTTTTTTTTTTTAACTTTCTTTCTTTCTTTCTTTCTTTCTTTCTTTCTTTCTTTCTTTCTATAATTATGGCTTAGATGGGGCTGGTGCAGCATGTGGTGCTGGGGATCGAACTGTGGTCCCTGTGGTTGCTAAGCTTGCCTGAGCAGGTGCTTTAGATGACTGAGCCATCTCACTGGCCCCTGACAGTGCCATCTTGAAGTGAAATGAATGGACCCTTTGCTCTACTGATCCTCTCTTTAAAATCCAGGAGATTATTTTCTTCAAACTTCTTAGCTGGCTTTATTTCACATCCAAGGCAGCTGTGAAGGAAGTAGAATTATAGCCACTGGCTTCTGCTAACAAGGATTCACCCCTTGGAGCTCATGCTCCTCTTTCAAAGCAGTGTCTGCTTAATATTTAAAAATATTCAGTTAACTGTGAGGGTGGAATGGGTCGCTGACATTGGGCATCCGCAGGGGCTGCATGGGGGCCAGGAAAGCACAAGTGGATGTCTAAGAGCATCTTTTTGCCCCTTGGGAGCTTAGCCTTGTAATGAGAAATTGGTTTCTTCTTATTTGCACCTTCTCAGCACTGGCACTGGATGCAGTGCCTTTCTCATCCCCTGCAGGTGTGTTTGCTCCCGCCCTCATAGGACCTGCTTCTCAGGTGCCTGAGGTGTGGGCAATTAGGTCTTTTGCATTGACTGTGGTCAGTTCTTGGTCGGTCAGGCCTTTGCAGACAAGCAAATGGCCCTCGACATTGAGAATTATCCAGTGACATTTTCTCCCATGCTTGCTGGTCCCTTTGGACTGCTCTGATGTCTCTCTCATTTAATGTCATATTTCTTCTGTCATCCTCTTTGTTTCTGCTTGATGAAGCGATTTCTCAACTCTATCTTCCAAATTTTCATTGATTTTTCTCCTTTCTACTGTCATATTTTCTAGTTTTCAAGACCACTTTTTCTTCTCCAGATTTTCTTTTCTCCCTCCCTGAAGTTCAGCAAACAGCAAGAGGAATAGAAGAATTGGAGGGCAGAAGCTCTGGGGAGCTTTGCTATACAAGCAAGGATGCAAGAGGATGGACACCCACATCCCTGCAAGGCAGGCAGTTGATTGGTGAAGGAAGATGAGGCTAAGGAAGCCCGGGTGAGCTTGGGGGCAGCGGAGGTCACAGAGGCCAGGAACGCAAAGGTGACACGGAGATCATTGGGAGCTTGGGAAGCTTAGTTGAAGGCGTTTGTTACCTCTCAAATGAATGTTCTCCAGCTTCCCAAATGCTTGCATTTGTTATTATTGTTTTTAAGTGAAATCACTTTTCATGGTGGCAACAAAGAGCAAAGCGAAGTGGAGGAGCAGGAGCAACAAATGGCCGCAGAGAGTGCGTCTGCTCCCTTAGGTTGCTTTCAGGCTTTTCAATTCTAGTGAATGCTAGTGAGTGCAATTGGTGGATCGTATGGGAAGAGGCTTCTTTGTTTTGTATGAATCTGCTCAATAATCAAGATTGAATATCTGTATCATAAGTCTACGCCAAAGTTTACTTGCCTAATTTCACATTTTTCATTCATTTTAAAAATAGCAATCTCAGCCGGGCGTGGTGGCGCACGCCTGTAATCCCAGCACTCGGGAGGCTGAGGCAGGAGGATCGGTGCGAGTTCGAGACCAGCCTGGGATACAAAACTGAGTTCAAGGCCAGCCTGAACTGCATAGCGAGACCCTGTCTCAAAAAGACAAAAAAAAAAAAAAAAAAAAAAAAAAAAAAAAAAAAAAAACAGCAATCTCTGGGGCTGGAGAGATAGTTCAGTAGAATAAGCACTTGCCTGGCAAGTGCAAGGTTCTGAGTTCAATCCCTGGTACCACAAAAACAGCAATCTCTGCACACATTTCTTACCATTTTCTTAGAATATGCCCCTGATGATGGAATTGTTGAGTGAAAATCTCTGGTCATTTCTACTGAATCAGTGTTGCCTGATGGCTTTCTTTAAAGATTGTGCTGCTAATTTATACTTTTGACAGCAAGCTTGAGGATGGCTGTAGGTTCCCATACTCCTGGGCACACCATGTGTTGCTATATTGATTTTCTAGGGCTGCTGCAATAGAGAACGACAAACCTTACTGTCTTACAGTTCTGGGAACAAGTAATAGGTGTTATGGTTTGTGTCTAGATGTCCCCCGAAAGCCTCATGCAGTCATGCAACCACTTCTGGAGTTTGCAAACAAGGGTGCTGCACCTGCCCTGGGGCAGGTAATTTGCATTTCAATGTAAGGAAGGAAGAGAAGTTAGCTACTTGAGCTGCTACTACTCCTACCTTCTCTCTTGCTCTTTGCTGCCACCATGAAAGGTTGCCCTCTGCCATGTGCCATTCTGCCTTGGAGCCAGCTGAATATGGACTGAAACACCCACTAACTGTGAGTTAAATAAGCTCTTCCTTCCCTCATTTTGAGTGTCAGGTAGTTGTCCTAGCAACGAGAAAAGGGTAGCTAAGGCAATGAGGTCAGCAGAATCACTGTTCTTCTAAAGCCCTGGGGCTCCAGGGGCACATTGGCTTCTGCGCCTCTTAGCTTCTGATGGCTGCCAGAATCCTTTGCATTCCTTGGCTGGTTGCTGTGTCACTCCAGTCTCTACCTCTTTCCTCTTGTGGGCTTCAACCTCATCTGTCTGAGTGGCTTGTATCCTCTTATGAAGACACTAGCCTTTGGGTTTAAGGCCTACTCTGACCCAGTAGCACCTCATCTTAGTTTTAGCACTCACCTTTATCTGCAGGGGATGCATTCCAAGACCCCCAGGGAGTGCCTGGGGCTCACTATTACTAAGCCCTCTCTGCCCTGTGCAACAGAGCCAGAACTTTGGCAGTTTGAGATGCAGTGGCAAAATCATGAATTTCTTTTTTCTTCTTCTTCACAACTTCATGCATAGAAGGTTGGCTCTTAGCAGAGGGCCTATCAACCTCAGCATATAATGCCTTTTGTTTCTTTTTGTCTTTTTTAACAAAAAAAAAAGGACCTCATTATGTAAACCAGGCTGACCTGCCTTAACTTCCTGAGTATTAAGATTACAGGTGTGAGTCCCTACACCCAATTAAAAAAAAATATTATTGTTATTATTATTATTATTATTATTATTATTATTTGTATTGTTTAGAGAAGGGTCTATAGGATGTTTCAGGGTCTCACTGCTAGACCAGACTCATAGTGACCTGCCAGTTTACAGCCTCCCAAGAGCTGGGTTCACAGGCGTGTGCCACCATGCCCAGTGTCAGTTGCTATCTCAGCCTGCCCCAGGTGTGGGCCTGGCATGGCAGGCTCTGGAATCAAACCCCTGGCCCCTGCACCTGCTTGCAGGTGCTTTAATCCACTGAGTTATTTGTCCCGCCCTAAAATTATTAAATCAAGAACTTCTACCTTTTTATTTAAAGGAAGAACTTTAGGACTTTAGGACTACTCTTTGGCATAGCCCATGCTAGCATCACTACTGCTGCACTTTGGGGCCATTATTAAGTAAAATAAGACTTCCTTGACCACCGACACCTTGAATCATTGTTGATGTCGTAATGTAGACACCTTCAGCTAGTGCTTGACTAACAGGTAAGAAACCCAGTGTTGCTATGCTGAGCAGAAGGTTGGTTTTCATTTGCGAGGGATGGAGCACAGTAACTTAAGTTCTCAGCATCCTGCTCAGAATGGTGTGTAGCCTAAATACTTAGAAATTATTTCCAGAACTTTCCATTTAGTACTTTTTGACCACTTTGTTGATAACTGAAACCAAAGAAAGTGAAAACACAGAGGAAGGACAAACACCATAGAGTCACATTCCAGTGTTGCTGGCATGGATTTTGCAGGATGCCATTCAACCCACTACAGTTATCTTTAAAAATTTTTTTCTAATCAGAGGAGGAAAAGCATCTGGTCTTTGTTTCAGTTTGCATTTCTGTCATTACTAGAAGTTGAAATGTTTGGATGTGGTCATTTGCACAGGTTTTTTTGGTTTGTTTTGCAAAGTGTTCATATCGCTTACTTTTTTTGTCTTCTCAAGACAGGGTCTCGCATTGTAGTTCAGGCTGGCCTTGAGCTCACCAGGATTCTCCTGCCTCAGCCTCACTAGTCCTGGCACCACACCCTGGTGCCCCCACACTTCGTTACCTTGTATTTGATTGGTTTACTTCAGCACATTGAACAGTCCGCAGTTTGGTGAGATTTGACTTTTCCTCCTGGCTCTTGCCTGCTTCTGGCGGGCCTGTGACTGTGGACATCCCTCATCAGGAGACTCTGTCTTGTCCCCACCTCGTGTGGCCACCAGCTGGTGTACAGGGCATTGCAGTGCTGGCGGCTTACTCCCCTGGCTCTAGCTGATCTCATCTGGCCGGGCACCCAGCAGCCCTTTCAGATGCAAACCAGATTTCCTCACTCTCTTCCCAGCGTCCTCCAGGGGCTTGTGAGTTTTCAGAACAAAACCTGGAGCCCCAGCGGTAGCCATAGGCCTCAGCCTGCTCTCCCGCCTTCCTGCCCAGCTCTCCTGCCATCATTCCAATGTCCCACTGAAGACTGTCTGGGTTCCACCGTGGTGAAAGGCGCCAGGTTATTTTTAGACCTAATGTCCAGTTCCAAGAGGTCAGAGAATTGATAATAGGACGTCCAGGCACTTCTCTCTCCCAGCCTTTCAGAGCATGTGTGATGGGCACAGGATTCTGTCCTCAGAGCTCCACTCAAATACAGGATTGTATTTGGCATTTTCTTTTTTTTTTTTTTTTTTTGTCTTTTTGAGACAGGGTCTTGCTATGCAGTTGAGGTTGGCCTTGAGCTCACTTTTGTAGCCCAGGCTGGTCTCGAACTCGCACCGATCCTCCTGCCTCAGCCTCCCGAGTGCTGGGATTACAGGCGTGAGCCACCACGCCCGGCTGTATTTGCCATTTTCAAATTTAATTTGCAAGAAAGAAATTTCTCATTGCTTTGATACTTAGATGACTGCTTTCCACACAGAGTTCTGTCTTCATTTCTGAAAAAGGAAGGACAAATATCTTGAAAACTAAAGGAAATGTTTCCAATTTTTTAAAGATTTTAATACTTCTAAGATTGAACATGAGGTATGGAGCATATGCTAATTTTGCTATGAGTTCAGAGTTTTAATTTTTATCCAGTTTTTTATTTTATTATTTTATTTTGTTTTGTTTTTTTTTAATTTATTTTTATGTCCAGCTCAGTCTGCCCTGAGGGCAGGGCTGGCGCAGCATGTGGTGCCAGGGATCAAACTGCGGTCCCTGCAGCCGCCCAAGCTTTCCTAAGCAGGTGCTTTAGACCACTGAGCCATCCTGCCAGGCCACTATCCAGTTTTTTTTTAAAACAAGCAAACAGAAAGATTCTCTTAGGTAAATATTATATTATATTAGAAGTACATTTGGTCTTATAGGAAAATTAAATACCAAATTTGTGACATATCCAGTTTGTGCATTTATAAAAATACTCATCTTGAGTTTCATCTAGAGCTTACTGCAGGGGCTATTCAGGAAATTTTACTTCTTTGAGGCTAACACTTGTCTAGGCCAGCAACCTCTAATCTAATTGGGAGGGGGAAGGGGAGGGGCAAGAAAGCATGGGGAGGGGGAGGAGGCTGAAGAAGTTGAGTTGATGCATTTTGGGAATGCATTGCTTAGCTCACAGAGGCCAGGCTTAGCTGGAGTCACCTGGCTCAGCCCCTGGCCTGCTAGATAGGAAAGAAACTTTTGTGAGATGTGGCTGACAATTTTTTGTCTTTCTTTGTAGAAGTAACTGGGCGGCCCATAACAGCTGAGATGGGTATGCCCAGTCCTGGCTTTCTACATTCTCCAGTTCTTACCTGTTTCCTTTGGGTCAGATGAATCCCTTCAATGACAGGCAAATTCATGAAGAAGTGTGATGTATAAGAAAAGGAATTTTGTCTTTTTTTTTCTTAAACTTTATTTATTTATATATTTATGTTATGGCCAGCTCAGCCAGCCCTGGGACTGGGCCTGGGTACAGCATGTGGGGTGCCAGGGATCCAACTGTGGTTCCTGCAGTAGTTTAAGCTTGCCTAAGCAGGTGCTTTGGACTGCTGAGATATCTTGCCAACCCAGGAATTTTGTCTTAATGCACACCTTCATGGCAGAAAATAAGATATTAATAACAAGCAGTTCTCTTATTCTTGACCACTCACTAGAGATGTTTATAAGTGGGTTGTTGAAATCCTGACTCTGTAAAACTGAACATTGTATATTAATAGGAACTTATTTTTTTAAAGCAAAGCCTGACAGGGCTTTGGAGATAGCTCAGCGGTTTAAGCACCTGCCCAGAAAGCACAAGGACCATGCCATAGTGGTCCCAGAACCCCAGTCATGGTGTTGAACATCTATAATACCAGTGCTGGGGAGGCTGAGACAGGAGAATCACCACAAGTCTGAGCTGTATAGAGAGACCCTGCACTAAATAAGTAAATAAAAAATAAATAAGGGGCCCGGCAGGATGGCTCAGTGGCCTAAAGCGCCTGCTTGGGGAAGCTTGGGCGGCTTCAGGGACCACAGTTCAATCCACGGCACCACATGCTGCGCCAGCCCTGCCCTCGGGGTGGGCTGAGCCGGCCATAAAAATAAATAAACTAACAAAAGTTCTGAAACAAGAAAAATAAATAAATAAATAAATAAATAAAATTAAAAAAATAAAAAACATAAACAAATATTAAAACAAAACCTGACTATTGTTTGATAACCACATAATTAACTGAGTTGACAGTTTGCTAATGATTTTTTCTCCATCTATGCTGTAATTAGAAAATAAAAACTAATGACACTGAATGTCAGCTACATTTTCTTAAGCAATTGAATGTGTAACATTCAAATAAGCACCTAGAAGAGTGAACATACGTTGGAGAAGAAAAACTTTACTTGCATCTTGTTCAATAGTTGCTTGGAGCAGTGAGGCGGGAGGAAACTTGGAGCGTATGAGATTGAAACCAGCTGGGCAACAGGGTGAGATCCAGTCTCAAAAGAAAGAAAGGGAACAGGAAGGCGTGTTTCTTTTATCTTTTCTTATTATTTATTTATTTATTTATTTATTGGCAGGACCAGGGTTCAAACTCTTGACCTTGCACTTGCCAGGTAGGCACTTGTGCCACGGAGCTATCTCCCCGGCCACTGTGTATTTCTTTTATGAACTGTTTATTTTACTTTATTTTTAACTCTATTTATTTAAGTTATGGCTGGCTCAGCCTGCCCTAAGGGTGAGGCTGGCGCAGCATGTGGTGCCAGGGATTGAACCACCATCCCTGCAGTTTCCTAAGCTTGCCTAAACAGGTGCTTTCAACCTCTGAGGTATCTTGCCAGCTCAATGAAGGTTTTTTTTTTTTTTCAATTTTCTCACAAAAGTAACTGTATTAGTTACTTTTTGCTCGTTGCTGGGACAAATACCCAACACTCAAAATGAAAGAAGGAAAGGTTTATTTAGCTCACAGTTTGTGGAGGTTTCAGTCCATATTCCGCTGGCCCAAGGCTGAGTGGAACAGAGCAGAGAGCATCCAGTTCATGGCGGCGGAACAGCAACAAAATGGCGGCAGAGGCAGCCAACCAACATGGCAGCAGAGCAACAGCAACAGCTAGAGCTCCAGTCTGTCTCTCTGTCTCTCTTTATATTACATTCAAGCTCTCCTTCTTAGCCCCCACCTTAGGCTACACCCATAATCCCAGGGATCATGGATCAAGTCTGAAACTCTAGTAGTCTCTGCCCAATGA